>JBBBDQ010001330.1:3347500-3480000 GCA_037127315.1 Ascarosepion bandense | reverse complement strand
CACTGACCACTCCTAATTAATTTGGTCTACTTACAAGATTTAAGTATGGTAGGATTTTTCAGTCATCTTCCAAATGGCTGACAGCATCAAGACATCATAGTACTAAATTGACCATGGTCAGAAAGCAAGTGATTTTATATATACAATCTGTAACATACAACATGTGTTAGCACGTGCAATACCTTGGTCTTCATCAGCCGCTGACCAGAGGTGATGTCACGGTTTCGGCGGCTATGGCAGGACTGCCACCCCTGGCGCAACCAGAAGCATTTGCCACCAGGCAGGGTATGAAGATAAATTTGTTGATTGTCCCTCTTGTATATTCTCATAAAGAAATAAATAAAACTATTGTTCCTCTTTGCAGTTCGTTTTGGCTATGAAATTTCCAGAATGCATTTGGCGTTATTAATTCGATTGTGAAGGAAAGAAGAAAAAAAAAAACAAATATCTCATCTGCACATATTAGATCACAAGATATATATATATATATATGTATGTGTGTGTGTGTGTGTGTGTGTGTGTGTGTGTGTGTAGGTTTCATTAAAAATGACAGACAAGGTATTATTATAACGTTCTTTTTTATATAATTTTTTGTGTTCTTAGGAATTTTTTCTTTTCAGAACTCAAATTATATAAGAATTTATAGCTGTCAACAAAAACGAGATTGATAATCTTAAAACTACTTCTGAATTATATGGGATTGGAAAACAATCCTGTACTATGAGCTCCTGCT
Source organism: Ascarosepion bandense (assembly GCA_037127315.1). NCBI lineage: Eukaryota > Metazoa > Mollusca > Cephalopoda > Sepiida > Sepiidae > Ascarosepion > Ascarosepion bandense. Next base: position 3,479,267 of record JBBBDQ010001330.1, on the reverse strand, counting down.
AAATAACCAGTAAATTGATTCTGAAAAGTACTGCTCACAAATGGATGAATTAAATGCAGTAATTCAAGAAAAATGGCCAGAATTAGTGAGCAGGAAAAGTGTTGTTTTTATCAGGATAATGCCAGGCCTCACATTTCTTTGATGACTGGGCAACAATTGTTGCAGCATGGCTGGGATGTGTCATCTCACCAGCCATATTTGCTGCTCCTTTGGATTTTCATTTATTTAGATCCTTGCAAAATAATTGCAATGGTAAAAATTCTAATTCTTTGGATGACATAAATAAACCACCTTGATGAATTCTTTGCCAAGAAACCACCAAAATTCTCAGGAGACAGAATCTTTAAATTAAAGAAAAAATGGAGAAGCGTTGTGCAACAAAATCATTCATATTTAGTTGAATGTATATTTGGTGGCATCATTTTGTTTTGTGTATTAATCTCAAGAAAAAAAAAGAGTTCCATCATGAACATTCTGGATAAACCTCTCTCTCTCTCTCTACATACACACACACACATTATATATATATATATATATATAAATAAAATGTAGAGAAAGAGAGAGAGGTTTATCCAGAATGTTATATTATATATAATTCCAAATGAAGAGGACTCAAGGTTTTACTATTTTGAGTGCCCCAGCATTTATTTTGTTATGAACAGTGCTCAATATAATAAATATTATAGAGCTTAATATAATTATACAGTTAGGAATTAATTGTATATCGCGACATGGAAACATAGAAGTTTCCATGTCGCAATGTACAATTAATTCATAACTATATATATATATATATATATATATATATATATAAAAACATAACATATAAACAGATTATATTAATAAATTTGTTTTAAAGATACTCTCAGATCAGCTTGTATGTATAATTTCAATGCGAAATCAATGTATATATATATATGTGTGTGTGTGTGTGTGTGTGTGTGTGTGTGTGTGTGTGTGTGTGTACCTACATACATACACTACCGACCATAATTATTAGGCCACCCAAATTTTTAAAAAGAAACTAAGTATTTCATGCTATTTTTAGTATTTATTGCCAAGTGGATAATTCTAAATGAAAATGGAATGGTTCTTTTGTTAATACTGCACAATAACATGTGCATCAAATGAACTGTTCTGCTGTCCAGTTTTTGTGCTCTCTTCTCCATGATAGTCTCTTCTTATTGGCTGGCTGAAGAAAAGGCTTCCTGGCTGCCTTGTAAAATTTTGTAAAGTAATAATAACAAAAGAACCATTCTATTTTCACTTAGAATTATCCATTTGGCAATAAATACTAAAAATAGAAAGAAATACATCATTTTTTTTAAAAAGCTGGTATGTCCTAATAATTATGGCCGGTAGTGTATGCATATATATATATATATATAGCAAATCTACAGGGTGCGATGGGTAAATTGTCGCTCTTTGACTTGTAAAATTTTGCAAAGTAATAATAACAAAAGAACCATTCTATTTTCACTTAGAATTATCCACTTGGCAATAAATACTAAAAATAGCATGGAAAAAACTGGGGTGGCCTAATAATTATGGCCGGTGGTGTATGTAGATAGACAGATAATTCCTAAAGAAGCAAGTTTTTTTTATTTGTTAATCCTATTAACGACTAAAAAAAAACATGATTTTTTTATAGTCATTAATAGGATTAACAAATAAAAATCTTACTTTTTAGGAATTATCTCTCTTTCTCTCTCTCATATATACATATATATATATATAGAGAGAGAGAGAGAGAGACAGACACGCACACACACACTGATTACTCATTGGAATTATACATACAAGCTAATCTGAGTATATTTAAAACAAATTTATTAATACAATCTGGGTATATGTTATATAAAAAAAATTAAACAAAAAGAAAACTTATATCCAATATGCTTTGTTCTCTGACAGAATTTGTGTTGTATAAGCTTTCCTATTGTCTTTATTTCTACTCTTTTACAGATATATTGTAAATATATCTGAAATTTATCTATTCATTTTTTCTTTTACACACGTTTATATAAGTAGAAATGACACCTATTGTAATATGTAAAATTATTTAATACAATGTATATCAATGTGAAGAGAATTTCATATAAATATAATTATATATATATATATATATATATATATATATATATGGGGGTTGCATTCAACAGGATGTTTAAAAAACAAGTAAAAAAAAACTTTATAAATTTGTGCTTTACCAGAAATTTGACAACTTCTGTTTCCATTTCTAAATTCAAAATTTAAATTAAATCCTGTCCCGTTTTTATTTGTCTGATGAAAAATAGGTAAATAGCTAAACATGTTAAATTCATATTTCATAATTATATATTATTAATCTATAATATAATTTTGTTGATACTTTTATATTATTAATATATTATTTTATAATTTATGCTTTCTAAATCTTTATAAATTTAACATTTTTAGCTTCATCTGAAATTTGACAATTTCAGTTTCAGTCTTACATTGCGGCCCAGTCCTTGCTGTTCAACCAGGTAGCATGCAGAGGTCTGGTAGTGCCTGGGGTGAGGATTGTTACTGGCACCCCCTGCCCCCACCCCAAACAAAATTGCAACAGTACACTTAGTTTATTTTCTTTTAGATATGGTATCCTTAATGAGCAGCCCAAATTGATCATCGATTGATTATTGTAAGTGGGATCCATCACCACTACCAGACAGAACATTTTGGAGGCATTTTTTAAAAACTGGCATCATTTGAACCCTATCTAAAATTTTCTTCATAGGTTTGCCCAAATTACCAGTCAGTCAGTAAAGTGCTATATGTGATACACGCCTTGGGCAATCATGTTCTTGAAAGAAATATAACTGACTGGGCAGACGGTTATCGTGCTGTAGGTTGCCATTACTTTCAGTGGTAGACTGGTTGCCAGCCAAGGCTATAGAACCCAATCTGTCCTGTTATTTAACCCATAACTGGAGGGAAGAGATGGATTAATACATTTCCCAAGGGTATTTGCACGTAAGTGAATGCAAGGAATTCAACTGGAATTTGAACTCGGCTCCCCGATTTCTTGTTCCAAGCTGATATCCACTGCACTACATTACCAGTAGCCAAGAATTTTAAAACTAAAATTAAAACTATTTTATTTATTTTTAATATCTAATTTTTGATGTATTTGCTAAATAAAAAAATACTCCCTTGAAAGTGCCACCCAGGGCCGTCACTCTATTGACCCTCCCCTTTGCACACCACTGGTTGAACCTTGACGGAGTTTGAAAGTGATTTTATGGCCTTGAGGTTGATGAGTTTTCCTCCATCCTACAACCCTTATACCACAAATTAAACATTGCTAGCCTTTCACTAATTTGTGATATTACTATACCAAAAGTTCTAACAATTTACATTCCTTGGTTCTACCAGTTCAGACCTTCACAGTTAGGATCCACCAAGCCATGTTAGTAAGCAATTCACCCATTTCCTTCCTGTTCCTTGGGTAAGGAAAAATTTCGACTCAGACAGCTTCTCAGCCCAAACTGTTAATCTGTGTAACAACTACTGAGAGAATGCTTTTCTAACATTATAGTCTTAACCTCTTCATGTCTAGGGTCAACCATTATCCATTTTACATTGTAGGGAAAAGAAATTAGTTAAAATCAACTTTCTTCTTCACTTTTACAAAAATTCACAATGACGTGTGAAATCCTGGTTTTTCTCAAATAGAAAAATGAACATGTGCTTGAAACCAGATTTTGCAAGTAGGTGTTAAAATGATTTTTGACCAATGGGAGCAACTTGCAAAACTTGAGGACTTAACGATCCAGTACTAAATTCAAAAAGACTATATAAATAACCTCTGTGTCAGTCAAGAGTCACAGATGAGAGCTGCAAGACAAAACGACTAAAATGTAACTTCAACTTCAAATTGACCCGGAGATAAAGTCAGGTTGCACTTTGTTCTCTTTATTTCTTTCAAAAATTACTACTATGAACATTTTGTATGAACTCTACCCTTAACTTCTTATTAATGCTTCTAATTGCATATTAACTTCTACAACTTGTGTTATTCTTTACTTATAATAAATTTCTATTTTAACATTCAAAATGTATATTTTTATTATTCCACTCTTCTACACACACTAATTCACACATTCCAACTGACAATCAACCTTCTTATGATGAAAAACCTTCTGATGATAATTCTGCATAAAACTTGTGAACTGTAGGGAGTTTGGTTAAGTCTAACACAAGGCCGAATCAAAAAAACATTAACCCTCTCCCTACGCTACAAGATATCTTCATAATATGCAGTTTCTGCTTCCCTCTTCATTACAACAATCCCACTCAGTATTTTCTACCTTGAGTGGCCCTGGGTAAATAAAAGTAAAATATAAACTAAGATTTTGGTGATAAAAGTTCTGTTTTTATTAAGTTTGGGGCATTTTTGCATCATATATGTTCATTTTTAGTGAATATTTGAAGTTAATATATAATGAAACAATCCTGCACCTATATAAATCTACCATCCACCCATGCATTGAATACTGCTGCCATATCTGGTCGGGTGCTCCTGCTATCCACCTAGGTGTCCTTGACAAGATCTAACGGAGAATCTGTAATGTGATAGATCCCGACTTGGCAGCTCGAATACAGTCACTTTCTCACAGGCGCATTGTGGCTTCCCTGTGTCTCTTCTACTTTCATGGCTTCTGCTCCGATGAACTTAGCTCACTTGTGCCCCTATATATAAATTTATTCAAGCCACAAGATTAGCAACTAGATCCCACACTTTTACTGTGAAACCAATAAAATGTAAAGGCAAATTCTACTCCAGTAGCTTCTTTTCTCGCACTTCCCACCTGTGGAATTTCCTTCCATTTGTTTTCCCAACAGCTATAATCTCCAAGAATTTAAATGTAAAGTCAATAGTCATCTCCTATCTCACTAACTTGCATCCTCTCTCTCATGTTCCTTTCTCCATCCACTCCACTCTCATCAGTATTCTCATTCTTCTCTTATCCACTTCTTGACACCCCCTATAACCTGTTACTCTTTTTCTCATAATTTTCCTCCTATGTAACCCCCTGCAAAAGAGTGGCAATAAAATGCCTTGTTTGGGGTGATATGATTATAAAAAAAATGTATACTATTATAATGTGAATATAAAATGGGGGATCAATTCTACATTACAATCAATATATAAACTGATCTCCCATTTTATGGCCACAATCATCCTTCTCTTAACCACTTCCTGACAACCTCTATAACCTGTCACTCTTTCTCATAACTTTCCTCCTATGTAATCCCTTGCAAAACAGCAGCAGTAAAATGCCTTGCTTGGGGCGATATAAAAAAATATATATATAAATTTTTAGATAGTGTATATCTGTAAAGGGACAATATGAATGAAGACAAAATGAAAACCTATCTTAGTTGAGGTGTTTTTTTTTGTCTGAGGGTCACTCCATAGCTTGCCTGATTTTTCGACTAACCTGGTGAATATCTGTGAGCATACTTAAATTTAACAATTTTGAAAATCAATGAAATTTTTGCTCTTGTGTATAAATACTAGTTACAAAATTAAATGCTTAAATTTGCCCTGATAAGAAAGTCCCTCAAAGGACGAAACATGTTGGCTAAGCCAAAGTTTTACTTTTTTCTTACATATATATATATATATATATATATATTCAATTTGTTATATATATTGTATTATTTATAAATTATTTATGTATTATATATGCACGGTTTGTATAACGATTGCAAGAGCGTGACACTCAGGGTCACAAACTTATATATATATATATATATATAAAAAACATATGTCACATCTCTCCATCACCTATCACACAAACAATAGACTTCTGTCTAGATGCACACAGTCATTACTTAAAAAACATTATACATATGTATGTACATACACACTCTCTAAGGCTTAAGGGTCAAAGTCCTAGAGTCTCTTGGGGATTAATTTATTTAATGATTAATATAAATAAAATTTGTCTTTTATTCATATGTACTGAATGTTTGGTACTGAATATATTCAGTACCACACACAAAAGGAATAATATGGTGATGGTGGATATGTGTATTATGGATAAAAATAAGATTTTTGCTTCATATGAAGAACTTTTTCTCAGGAAGTAGTAAAAGGACTTTTTTTCTGAATACGATTTTTAAGGGTCCACACCGTTCTACACTCTTGCCAGCTTTTTAATCGGAAAAAAATCGCAGTATTCTTAATTCGATGCGTCTACTACACTTAATTGCCTCCCTGAGAAATATTGGCGCAACACGATCTTTTTTCACTGTCAACTATTTATTTTAGGCTGTAAGTGTACTCAAAAGTAAATTTCATTCTTTTTTGGAAGTTAGTGTTGTGTTGCTCGATTATTTGTTTTGTTTTTAAGCAATTTAAACGTTTTGTTTTGAAACAAAACATAACACGTTAATTGTTGGATTTCCATTTAAAACGAATCCTTAATTAATTTTATGTCGTTATTGTAGTGAAATCGGTCACGAAAAAACTTTGACAAAAGTAAAACCTTTTTTCTTTTTAATTCAAAACTCAAGTAAGAAAGTAAAATTAAAATAGTTGTTTGACAAACAGACAATTGTTGGTAGGGTTGACTTAAAGTTAATATTTTTTATTACTAATAATTCCAAGGTAGTGAAATTAACTCATTTTAAAAAGAACTACGAATAAATCAAGGAAGAGAGGGCAAATTATTACAAAGTATAAACAAAAGTGCACCTGCGTTGTTTTTGACGACTCAACAAGATATGGAAAAAACAGGTAAGTGTTTTGAAAACAATTATCCATAATGATTGTTTAAAATTCCTGTTTCTGTTAAAAAAAAAAAAAAATGTAAGACTTAAAAAAAAAAAAAAGAAAAAAGATTAACTATTTCAATTTGTTTTACGTGTGAGGGTTCATTTTTTAATTTACACAGTTGTACAAATTTATCTACTATTTTTTAAAAATTATTTTAAACTAAGAAGAGTAATCTAACAGTTAAAAAGAAAAAAAATAATGTTGTTTATATATGAAAATGAAATTTTGAAACGTTTCCTTTTTTCTTCTGTTAATTTCTTTACTGTTTATTTACGAAATTAATAAAAATACTGAAACTTAAAATTTCATATGTTGAGTAATGTTTTTAAAACCTTTTTTTAAAGCTTACCTGCGAAATAAATATTTTAAAAAAGAGCGTTAAACCTGGCGATTAGTCTGCCTAATGTTACTTTTAAAAAATCCTTTATTTATCAAAGTTTATTATTGCAACTGTTTCGTAAAAATTTGAAAATGAATAAATAAATGACACGGAAAATATACAATTTCAATATACAAACAACCAAGAGGCTTACAACATAAAGAAATACATTTAAGACTTCACTTTTTCTTTTCTTCAGACTCATAAACACATCATTTTTTATAAATAAAGAAATACTTTTTACTTTAGTTTAAAAACACTTTAAATTTAAAAAAAACATTTTTTAAAACACAGACCTGATGGTTTCTTGTGTTCCCGATAAAGATCTTGAAATAATGAGTACACCCCAATAAAAATCAGTTTAAAGAAGCTCCATACGATCCATAAGCAATCAAGTATAAACTCCCACATATTTGCTGGGTGCCAGTTTTTTTTTTAATCAATTGTCTCAGCTGAAACCACTTGTTTTGGTGTTGAGAAAAAGGGAAGCACCCGGTCACAGCTACGAAGAAACGTGATTGAAGTGGCACCCGAGAAAGCGGAAGTGACGTCACCGGCTGGTAGGAAATCCCCTTTGATTATTATTAGAACTTCTTGTGATCCGACCACGTGGTTTATTTCGTGAACTATGTTGGCTGATGAATTTGTAAATAATTATTTCTTTTAATAATTCAAAGAAGTTCATGAATTTTATTCGACTTAGCCAATGTAGCTAGGTTTCTGCAGTAGTAGTAGTAGTACATATTTTTCTGTGAGTAAATTTCATTTTATTTTGTGTCTTTAAAAAAAAAACGTAAAAACAATTCAACAAAGAGGAGTAAGTCACTAAGTGGCAAGGTTGCTGTAAAAAAGTTAGAAAAGTGTTGTAATTTTTAAAAATTACAACACTTGTAAAAAAATTCATTAATTGATAAAACTTTATTTTCGTCTGACTATAATATCCTTTAATATATTTTGTTATAAAAAGTAATTAAAAACTTACGAAAAAATGTCATTATTGCATTTTTTATTTTATTATTCGGAGCAGATTTTCCAGGAAAGGAATAATCAAAAAAAAAAAAAAAAAAAAGAAAAAAAAAAGATGATTTACAGTACACACTCTCCAAGGAGTCCTGGGTTTAAAGTTTTGGATCAGAATTAAATTTCTATAAATTTTCATGAAATTAAGTGGAGTTGGGTAACAGATGATGTAAAAAAAAAAAAAAAAAAAAAAAATGACCAATATTTTATAAAAATATTAATTTGAAAAATAATTTCATTCATTTGTGAATAAGTTGTGAAAGTTTAATTAATTTAAAACCAGACAATTTATTTTTCAAAAATTTCTAAATCAGTGTCTGTCAGCTGGTAACACTGTTAGTGTTGTTGTTTTGTGTTTTTTACACATAAAAAAAAAAAAAAAAAAAAAAAAGAAACAAGAAACTTTCGAATGTGTTAGAAAAGATTTTAAAAAAAAATACTTTGGTCTGTCCGCTTGATAAGCGCATAAATATTTTGGACAATAAGATTTTGCTTTTTTTAAAGTTTGGGACATTTTTTTTATGCTGTTTTTTTTTATTCAGCGGGTTAGCGCAGGTAAATATTTCTTATTTCTACTTACTGCAAAAATAGTTCGGTGTCTTTTTTTTATTTAATTCCTATTGTTTTATTTTTTACTTGTGGGTTTCGCTTCAGCGATAAAATTGCAAGTAGAAAAATTCTAATAAAATTATTTTTACAACAATCTCGTTTTTGTGTAAAAAGTATATAACTTAGGCACTTTGATTTCTACCGTTCACTAGAACGGACTCTCCACTACTAACAGAAAAGAATAGATAAGCAACCCACTCTAAACGAAGGAAGATGCCTTTCCTTTTATACTCCATTCCAATTTTTCGACCACGTACCATAAATTCTCAAAGCCACTACCTTGCTATTTTTGGGATCTTTCTTATCCATACTATACTGTTTTAGTGGAGGTACCTATCTGTTTTGCAGGTTAACGGAATTTGGCCTTGTTGTAGATAGCCCACTATAAGTCATAAAATGATTACAAATCAAGAAAGGCAATTTGAGTAGAAAAATAACATTTTATAAATACACATATCAATTACAATTGAAGTAATAGGTCCAACGGAGGTTAAAATGTTCATGACAATAAAATGCTGGAAGAGAATTAATGCTTAGGAATTTGGGAGCGTGTAAGTGAGGATGTATTCACTCCTTAGGTCAGTAAGTAGTTTTTGAGGCAGGGAAGAAAAAGAAAGAAAGAGGTAAGGGAGGCGAGCGTAGTAAGCTGCTTGACTTTGGTCAAGGGAGATACTCATTACTCTCTTCTCCTCGAGTCGGTCTGCCTGGTGATGCTTTCTGTATCAGCTTTTTATATCTTCTTTTTGGATCACAGCAGCTCATTTGGGATTTCACACTTGTATTTGGTTCTTAGCTTCCCATTGGCTGATAAATAAAATTTGCGTAGGCTCACAAACTGGAAATTTAATATTTAATTAATTTTTAGTTTTCAACCAGAACATCTGCGTGGAACTAGCGGCGCATGGACGACGTTTGGTCGTTTGCTTTTTAGTCATGAAAGCGCAAACATCTGGTTCATAGCTTTTGCTTGGTATAGCCACACGTTAAAATATTATTGAGTCAACTCATCCTATTTACTGACCCGGGTACGTTTTCATTGTTCATATTATTTATCATTGTAATTTTAAAATTTCAACACTTTTTTACAGCAACCTTGCGACTTACTCCTTTGAATTGTTAGGTTTTAAATTTTTCTTTTAAGACGCAAACTAAAATGAAATGTAATCACAGAAAAATATGTACTACTAGTGCAGAAATCTAGCTACATTGGCTAAAATTTATGAACTTCTTTAAATTATTGAAAGAAATAATTATTTACAAGCCTATCAGCCAACATGGTTCACAAAATAAACCACGTGGTCGGATCACAAGAAGTTCCAATAATAATCAAAGGGGATTTCCTACCAGTAGGTGAATCAGAATCAAGGCTAGTGAACTAGATCTTTACTGACATACACACACACACACACATGCACACAAGCACAATTGTATGTATTAAATTCTGTATGTAACCATTTTATATTTGAATAAATGTAAGCTGTTTGCTGATTGGTTTGAGCTAGCCAATCAGAATCAAGGTAAGTGAATTACATTTTTACTGCCAAATTGTAAGGGTGTTTGAACACCTATATACACAATTTCCTGCGTATTTTTAGCCAGTTGGCAGCAGTTCCAGATAACACCAAACAAGGCAGTAACAGTCACAGCTGCCCGCAATAACACCATGCTATTGCGGGGTCGCATTCTTCAATATCAAGTAATTCTCTCACACACATGCACTAATTGCAAGACGCAATTAGATGTCTTTTATCTCCTTAAATAACACTTGGACAAATTATTACAGTTGGCATCAAAATTTCTTACGTACACATCATGTTGAACTATACGAGCTTTAAGTCCAACTCACTCTCTCATAAAAATTAATTCTTTTGTACAACTAAAAAATGAACGTTATTTTTGAACTCTCAGATTTGAACAATTCTTTTTACCAATAATATTCCTTACACAAATTTCTTATCATACTGATAAATCTTACAACAACGATGAACATTACAACTTACATTAAAAACTCTAACACAAATTTTCATACAGTCCATGGAAGACAAACAGTTTCACATCATATTCACATCTATGTAATATATGTATTTCTTGTTAATATTTGTTAAATACACTGTATCTTGCAAACTGATGCTTTGTCAACTTCATTCCACTTTCTATTTGCTTGTTTAATGAATGATTTTCAATGCTTATAAAAATAATGATGGTATGTAAGGATTTAGTTAGGAAGTGCCTTTGGTAAGTGACCTTGGGCCATGTAAAAATTCAACAAAAAAAATAATCTAAATTAACCTTACAGCAGAAGCCCCCACAATGATATTGTGACGCTATTTCCCGCTGATATATATATATTTTTTTGTTTGGTTTAATACGACAGAGAGAGAGAGAAATTAACATTAGTAGTATTATTAGTTGTGCTTCATTGTAATCTGCAATGTGAGCTTATGTAAAAAAGCTATTTTGAATACTATCATGTACTTGTAAAATCCGGGGAATAGAGAAATTGGTTGACAGTTTGAAAAAAAGAGAGAAATATGATTTTCTTTCTTTTTCATATACGAAACAAATTGTTTTGGGCCAGATAGAAGGTTGTAACATGAAAGTAGACATAACAAAATATCAGAATTTACTTGATGAGGTCAGGTAGTGTTATCTCCTCAACACTTATTCCTGGGAACATATACTAAAATTGAAAACTTGGGAATCATGTAATTGAAAAAGAAAAGAAGACAGAAAGACATTACGTCATGTGAGCTGTTGATATTTCATTTGTCGAGCCATGGCTCCCCTCAAATCATGTGGGTGGAAAATAATCTCATTGGTCAAAAGCTTTGAGTCGGCTAGATCCCCCAAGAGGATTGGGGATGGTTATAAAAATGGAGACTCAGCAAGAAAAATCAGAGAGATTTGGAGAGAGACCTTCGAGAGGCAAGGAAAAACAAACCCCACTGTCATCGCCATTAGCCGCCTCTAATTCAGTAAATTTCATTAAGCTTCGATAAGAACCTGAAAGAATTTTGTTGTTTTAAAAGTTGCATAGAGAATTGACAGCTCTGATTATAGAGAATATGTGAAAAGACTAATGAAAATTTGAAGAGCTCTGAAATGAAACTTGGAAAAGACATTTTTGTTTGAAGATTGAAAGCTCTGATATTTTTAAAACGAACTCTCTCTGTTGTAAACTGGCATTATCTGCTCCTGTAAGTAATAATTATTTTTTTTATAAAGACTTTCTTCGTAACTCTCCAGGCGTCTTCAAATTTATTCATTTATTTAATTTTTTTATTTTGGTACCGTGTTTATTTTATTTTAACCACAAGTGTACACAAGCGTTCGGTCTGGATTTGGTAGAAATACGGCTACTGGGTTTACATAACGTGACTTTCTGAGATCAAATCACAATGTGGGCAGTAAGTTCATTGTTGTAATAGACGTCTTGAGGACCAGCTTCTGTGATGAGATCATCATAACCAGCGGCCCGAAAGTGTCGACATAACTGGTATGGTTTTGACATCATCGAAGCAGGATCCGTTCCTGAACAAGCGAGCGAACTAACCAGCCAGTTTGGGTGACAGTGCCACAGATATCACATTAATACTCTTTTAAACTAAATTATATTTAAAAAAGAAAGTAAGGATTATCTTTAAAATTTACAGTTCAATGAAAGTAGCCATAACAAAATGTCAGAATTTACTTGATGAGGTCAGGTAGGGTTATATCCTCAACAATTATTCCTGAGAAAATATACTAAAATCGAAAGCTTAGAGTGTGATAGATAAATTGTTGTCTAAATGACACCAAAATGAAAATAACACTGATGTCTCATTTTAATAGATATATTTATTAAAATTACACTAAAAGATCTTGAAATACTAAAGAGGTAAATTTATTCAATAAAATCACCATTGGCTTCAACTACAGACGACTTTGGAATCTCCTGCAACTCTTCTGGAGTGTCTTTCTGCTGAATGCTGCCTTCAATTCATCTTTGGTTTTACAAGCAGTTTTGTTGGTCTCTCACTCTACCTTGCCCTGCACATGATGATCAAAGGGGTTGGGGTCTAAGGAGTTGAGTGGCCAAATATGAGGGGTGATGTTGTTGCAGAAATTGTCTGACACACATAACTAGGTTTTCCTGCTTGTGGGGCATGGTGCATAGTCCTGTTGCTAGACATAGGTTCTTTCAGCAGCTGCCTTCTAGACCCAGGGCAGCACTACCCCACTCAAGGCACTTGATGTAGGCTTCCATGAAGAGTCTGAAAACCTGTGGGAAGATGAATGGAGGCATAATGTCTAGTGACCACTCTAAACACCTTCATAATCACAATTAGACTCATCCAATTCTTTCTAACTCCTCTGCATTGTAATCAGATTGACACCCAAACCCTCTGAAATTTGCATATTGGAGCTTCTGACAGGAATGCAAAGCAGTAAAGCATGCTATTTCCAAATTTCTGGCAGAGGGAATTGCATCATGCGACTCTTTTTCTCAAAGACAGTACCCAACTGACCCAGCTATATTGTGCAATTGACAACCCCCACCTCCATAAAAATAATGCTCCTGCATGAAAATAAAAATATGAGATGACAACAATTTACCCATTGCATCCTGTATAGTAATTATTTTTCAGTGCATCCAAGTCTCTACTGAATGTGACACAAGGCCAAGGTTTAAAGTGGGCTTCCCAGCAATACTGTAGAACAGTTTCTGAAGCCCCCTTCATTTTCCCATTTGGAGAAACTGGGCAATAAACCCAGCCTTCTCCAGATAAGAATTACTGCTTGGAGGAAAGTCCCTGGCTTAATATTTTTGATATTTCCTAGGCATGTGCCAGGTAAAATATGTTACAATAAAAAATACCAATGATTTCACCAAAACAAAATATATATGTTGTCTTCAGCTACAGGATATAGGAGTGACAAGACATGTCTTATTTTCCCCCTGGGGTACTTAATCTACAAATATACCATGTGTCATATAACGAACTACATGCAGCTAAGCACTGTCTTATTCTATCTCTTGTTTAGAAAAGCCATGTGAGACCATAATACCCTAAATACAACTAACTGCATAAATAAATATTTTTCCCATTTTTCTGTTAAATTCACCTCCAAAAAGTTGATGATGCCACTGAGACTCAAAGAGCAATGGAAGTCAGATGAGACAACAATGGTGTATTGCTTCCATATCTGTGCTGGAGCTGCACAGTCTTCCCTTTCAAGTCTTCATAGAATCCTTCATTTTTACAAAAGTCAGATTAGACCAACAATGCAGTATTGCTGCCATATATGTGCTGGAGCTGCTCAGTCTTCAATTTCAAGTCTTCATAGAATCCTTCATTTTTACAAAAGTCAGATGAGACCAACAATGAAGTATTGCTGCCATATCTGTGCTGGAGCTGCTCAGTCTTCAATTTCAAGTCTTCATAGAGTCCTTATGCCATGCTTCATATTTACAAAGTTAGATCAGACCTAAAATAGAGTATTGCTGCAATATCTAGGCTGGCATTTCTTAGTTTTCACTTTTGAGCTTTCATGGAGTTCTTCTAGTAAGCTTCATATTTACAAAGTTAGATCAGACCTAAAATAGAGTATTGCTGCAATATCTAGGCTGGCATTTCTTAGTTTTCACTTTTGAGCTTTCATGGAGTTCTTCTAGTAAGCTTCATTTTTGCAAGAGTTAGATCAGACAATAATTGGGTATAGCTGCCATATCTGGGCTGGAGCTGCTTAGTCTTCACTTTCAAGTCTTCATAGAGTCCTTCATCGTTACAAGAGTCAGATCTGACAAAAAATAGAGTATTGCTCTTACATGTGACCTGGAGCATCTCGATCTATACTTTCAAGTTGTCATAGAGTTCTTCATCTTTACTAGATTCAGATTAGACCAACAATGGAGTATTGTATCCATATCTGGGCTGGAGCTGCTCAGTCTTCACTCTTGAGCATTCATAGAGTTCTTTTGCCAAGCTTTATATATATATGAATCAGATCAGACCTAAAATTGAGTATTGTTGCCATGTCTAGGCTGGAGCTGCTTAGTCTTCACTTTTGACCTTTTAGAGAGTCTTTGCCATGCTTCATTTTTGGAAGAGACAAATGAGACAAAAAATGCCATATGTGGGTTGGAGCTACTCAGTCTTCACTTTTGAGCTTTCATAGACTTCTTCTGCCATGTCTTGTATTTGCAAGAGTCATATCAGATCAAAAATTGAGTATTGCTGCCATATATGGGCTGGAGCTGCTCAGTATTCACTTTTGAGCTTTCATAGACTTCTTCTGCCATGTCTCATTTTTACAAGAGTCATATCAGATCAAAAATTGAGTATTGCTGCCATATGTGGGCTGGAGCTGCTCAGTCTTCACTTTTGAGCTCTCATTGATTTCTTTTGCCATGCCACTTCGTTAGAAGTGTTAGATCAGACCACAATTGAATTATTGTTGCCATATATGGGTTGGTGCTGTCCAGTTATCACATTTGAGCTTTCATGGAGAGCTTCTTCCATACTTCATCTTTACAAGACTGGAATCAGACCACAAATGACATATTGCTATCATATGTGGGATGGAGCTTTGCAGTCTTCACTTTTTTTTCACTTCATCAAGTTTTGCCTTGCTTCATTTTTGCAATAGACAGATTAGTCAAAAAGTGGAGTATTGCAACCATATCTGGGTTGGTGCAGCTCAGTCTTCAATTTCAAGTGATCATAGAGTCTTTCATCTTTATCAAAGTCAGATTAGACCTAATATCGAGTATTGAGTATGGAGCTGCTCAGTTTTCATTTTCAAGTCTTCATAGAATCCTTCATTTCTTCAACAGTCAGATCAGATCAAAATTGGAATATTGCTGCTATATTAGAGCTGGAGATGCTCAGTCTTTATTTTTGAGCATTTATCGAGTCCTTTAGCCATGCTTCATTCTTACAGTCCTGGGCATGACGGTAAACTGCATCTGGCAGCAAGGCCTCTGATTAGGAGGTTGTGAGGAGCATGGAACCACCTCTTAATTGCTGTTGTTCCCAGGTTCACCCTGACCCAGAGTGATAGCACCTGTTAGGGTCCCAGATATAGGCAAATAGTTTATCCCCAAACTGGGGTCAAAACATTGTGAAAGTATAAAAATACACTTTTATAGAAATATATATGTAAAAATAGACTTTTATAGAAAGATGTAGATTTTTGAAGGAAAAATATTACCAACAATACATTTTTGAAGAAAAAATTATTGCCATAACACATTTTTGAAGAAAAACAAATTATTCTCAGCAAAACATTTTTGAATACAAAACTAGAAGACATTTTCAATTTTCTAAAATAAAAAAAATAAAAACAAAAAAATGTTTATTAAAATCTAACTAAATCAGCCTTAACATTAAAAAAGAATACCTTAAAACCCCACCTTTTTGGCATTAAATAACCCAAAGAGGTTGATATGCCATTAAAATAAAACTCAAACTCAAGGATTCATTCTTACAAGAGACCAGAAATGGTTTGATGCGGCCATATCTAAGCTAGAGCTGCTCGGTCTTCACATTTGAGCCTTCATGGAGTCCTTCATCTTTACAAGAATCTGCTCAGACCAACAAAGGAGCATTGCTGCTATATCCGGGCTGGAGCTGCTTAGTCTTCACTTTTGTGCCTTCATAGAGTCTTTTTGCATTGCTTTATTTTTATAAGAGGAAAATCAGACAAAAATTGGTGTATTGCTTCCATATGTGGGCTGGAACTGCTTAGTCTTCACTTTTGAACTTTCATAGACTTCTTCTGCCAGGCTTTGTTTTTCCAAGAGTCAGATCAGATCAAAAATTATGTATTGCTGCCATATGTGGGCTGGAGCCGTTCAGTCTTCACTTTAAAGCCTTCATTGAGTTCTTTAGCCCTGCTTCATTTATACAACAGTCAGATCTGACCAAAAATGGCATATTGCTGTCATGTGCTAAAGCAGCTCAGTCTTCGTTTTCGAGCCTATACAGAATCCTTCATTTTTACCAGAATCAGATTAGACCTAAAATTAATTATTTTTGCCATATCTGGGCTGGAGCTGCTTCATCTTTATTTTCAACCTTTCTTCTTCTACAATGCCAGATTTTACAAGACTTAGATTGGATAAAAAATGGAGTATTTCTGCCTTATTGAGGTTGGAGCTGCTCAATCTTCACTTTCAAGTGTTAATAGAATCCTTCATCTTGACAAGAGTCATATCTGACCAAAACTGGAATATTACTGTCATATCTGGGCTGGAGCTGCCCAGTCTTCACTTTTGAGCCTTCATAGCTTTTTTGCCATGCTTCATATTTACATGAATCAGATTAGGACCAAAAACTGCAGTATTGCTAAATTATCTTGGCTCGAGCTGCTCAGTCTCCACTTTTAAGCTTTCATAGAGTCTTTTGTCTTTACAAGAGTCAGATTAGACCAAAATTGAAGTATTGCTGCCATAACTGTGCTGGTGCTGCTTAGTCTTCACTGTCAATCTTTATAGTGACATTCACTTTTACAAAATCAGATTAGACAAAAAAATGTAGTATTGCTGCCACATCTTATCTGGAGCTGCTCAGTCTTCACTTTTGAGTCTTCATGGTATTCTTTATCTTTAGAAAAGTCAGACCAAAAATTGAGTATTGCAGCTGTATTTTGACTGGCACTGCTCACTTTTCACTTTTAAGTTTTCATAGAGTCTTTTATCTTTGCATAAGTCAGATCACCCAAAAAATGGAGTAATGCTGGAGCTGCTCAGTCTTCACTTTTGAGCTTCCATAGCATCCTTCTAGCAAGCTTTGTTTTTACAAGCATCAGATCAGATAACAATAGCATATTACTGCCGTATCTGTGTTGGAACTGCTTAATCTTCACTTTCAAGTTTGCATAGAGTCTTTTGCCATGTTTTAAATTTACCAGAGTCAGATCAGACCAAAAATGGAATGTTGCTGCCATATATGGGTTTAACCTGCGCAGTCTTCACTTTCAAGCCTTCATAGAGTTATTTTGTCCTGCTTCATATTTTTTGAGTCAGACCAGACCCATATCTGAGCTGGAGCTGCTTGGTTTTCATGTTCAAGTCTTTATAGAGTCCTTCATCTTTACCAGAGTTAGATCAGAACAAAAATGGAGTATTGCTGCCATGTCTAAGCTGGAGCTGTTTGGTCTTCAAGTTCGAGTCTTCGTAGAGTCCTTCATCTTTACCAGAGTCAGATCAAAACAAAAAATGGAGTATTGTTGCAATATCTGGGCTAGAGCTGCTCAGTCATTACATTTTAGCCTTTATAGAGTCTTTTGCTCTGTTTCATATTTACATGAGTCAGACCAGACCAAAAATGGAGTATTGCTGCCATGTCAAGCTGGAGCTGTTCGGTCTTCAAGTTTGAGTCTTCATAGAGTTCTTCATCTTTACAAAGAGTTAGATCCAACCAAAAATGGAGTATTGCTGTCATATCTGATTTGGAGCTGCTCAGTCTTCACTTTCAAGCTTTCGTAGAGTTATTTGCCCACTTTTATATTTACACGAGTCAAAACAGACCAAAAATGATGTATTGCTGCCATAGCTGAGTTGGAGCTGCTCAGTCTTCACTTTCAAGCTTTCATAGAGTCTTTTGCCCTCTTTTATATTTACATGAGTCAAAACAGACCAAAAATGGAGTATTGCTGCTATGTCAAGCTGGAGCTGTTTGGTCTTCATAGAGTCCTTCATCTTTACCAGAGTCAGATCAGAACAAAAATGGAGTATTGCTGTCATATCTGATTTGGAGCTGCTCAGTCTTCACTCTCAAGCTTTCATAGAGTCTTTTACCCTCTTTTATATTTACACGAGTCAAAACAGACCAAAAATGACGTATTGCTGCCATAGCTGGGTTGGAGCTGCTCAGTCTTCACTTTCAAGCCTTCATATAATCTTTTACTTTGCTTCATATTTACATGAGCCAGACAAAAAATGCTTCCATATCTGGGTTGGAACTACTCAGTTTTCATGTTTCAGTTTTTGTAGAGTTCTTCACCTTTACCAGAGTCAGATCAGACCAAAAATGGAGTATAGATGCCATATCTGTTTTGGAGTTGCTAAGTCTTCACTTTCAAGACTTGATAGAGTCTTTTGCCCTGAATCATATTTACATGAGTCAAACCAGATCAAAAATGGAGTATTGCTGGCATATCTGGGCTGGAACTGCTTGGTCGTCGAGTTTGAGACTTTGTAGAGTCCTTCATCTTTATCAAAGTCAAATCAGACCAAAAATGGAGCAATGATGTCATATCTGATTTGGAGCTGCTTAGTCTTCATTTTCAAGCTTTCATAGAGTTATTTGACCTCTTTCATATTTACATGAGTTCAGATCAAACCAAAAATGAAGAATTTGCTGCCACATCTGGGCTGGAGCTGCTCGGTTGTCAAGTTTGAATCCTTCATTTTTACCAGAGTCAGATCGGACCGAAAATGGAGTATAGATGTCATATCTGGGTTGGAACTGGACAGTCTTCACTTTCAAGCCTTCATAGAGTCTTTTGCCCTGCTTCATATTTACATGAGTCAGTTTTCGCTTTCGAGTCTTCATAGAATCCTTCATCTTTACAACAGATCAAACTAATAATGGCGTATTGCTGCGATATCTGAGCTGAAGCTGCTCTTTCTTCACTTTTGAGCCTCTGTAGAGTCTTTCATTTTGACTATAGTCAGATTAAACCTAAGATAGATTATTGCAGCAATATCTCGGCTGGAGCTACTCAGTTTTTGCTCTTGAGTCTTCATAGAATCCTTTATCTTTACAATAGTCAGATCGGATCAAAAATGGTGTGTTGCTGCAACATGTGGGCTGGAGCTGCATAGTCTTTATTTTCAAGCCTTCCTTTTGCCATGCTTCTTTTTTACAAGAGTCATATCATACACAAGATGGAGTATGTGTTGCCATATCCGATGAATGAGCTACACAATCCTCACTTTTCTGGATTACTAAAGTTTAGCAGCTCTCTCGGTAATAAATTATTTTTCACCCCAAAATCAAGTTTCCACAATCGAAATGCTGTTCAACTTTCACTACTCTATTGTTATGGCAAATGTTCAGAAGATCAATATTCGATATACTATCTGTTCAGACCTTCAAATATCGCCATACTAGCAGTATAGCCCGGCGTTGCTCGGGTGTAATGAAAGCTTTAAAACTAATCCATGGTCCTGGAGCTCAGACTCTTTGGACATTGGCACGAAAGACTAAAAAGCAATAGTTGTTTCCAGTTAAAGCGAAACCGTAGACTGAAATAAAAATGAATGGATGTAAGTCAAATTTTGATTTCCTGCTATCGATATCAAATAAGTTTTTTTCATCGTAAACTGAATTTTGAAAGCTAAATAAGTCCTCTGAGTAAATGGTATCATGGCTGAGACTAAGAACTACAATTATACCGATTTAGAGCCAAACCCGAAGCAAAAACTAAAATAAAAGGGCTGAAAAAAAAAATACAGACACACACACAAACATCTTGCCTTATATATAATAATAATGGATTCTCCCGTCGCGTTCAACGTATGAGGGTCCAACCTTTCTCCAGCAAGACAACCACACAGAGATTTGTTTATAGTGGTGAAGGCATTGTGTAGTACCATCCACACTTTTTGGAACTGCTGATAACAAACAATTGGTGCAGATGACTGCCACAAATCGCACGAACAGCAGACCTCAATTATTTAACCCATAATTGGAGGGAACGAACGGATTAATACCTTTCCCAAGGGTACCAGTGCGCAAGTGAATGCAGCGTGCTCAACTGAAATTGGAACTCGACTCACCGATTTCCCCCACCAAGCCGACATCCACCGCACCCCAACGCACATCCGTGAATGCTAACAGCACCTAGTATTCCCAAGTGGTCACCCACCTAAGTACTGGCCAGGCTCAACTTCGATGATCGAGCGGGAACCGGTGTATCCAACGTGACATGACCGTTATATATATATATATATATATATATATATATATATATATATATATATTATCGATTTTCTGCA
The DNA here is from genome assembly GCA_037127315.1 of Ascarosepion bandense. Taxonomy (NCBI): domain Eukaryota; kingdom Metazoa; phylum Mollusca; class Cephalopoda; order Sepiida; family Sepiidae; genus Ascarosepion; species Ascarosepion bandense. The sequence goes on along the minus strand of JBBBDQ010001330.1, from coordinate 3,458,462 downwards.
CTATTGTAAGAACTGCAACCTCGAAACTTATGAATATTGTTTCTTATGTCTTTGTCTATAAGTGTATCAAATTTGATTAAAATCGGACCACTACTTTTATAACCCAATTCTTTCGATTATCTATTTTCGATATTTATCGGGGGTACCTCGACACAAAACCTAGCTAAGAACACTCGCAGACACTTATAGTACAACTATGTAAAATTTCTAGAAAATCGGTTCAGCCGTGTCCGGTAACGGACACACACACAAACACAGACAAAGTTCCATTTATAAAAAAGTTTAGATACACAGGATCAACTCATTCTCATTCACTTTGTATTTCATTGGTAAGTTGGATCTTCCACTTAGACTGGCTCTAAAGAATCAGTGGATTTAAATTCATCACCCGATACCATTATTATATATGCTAGCTGCTACATTTAGCGGGGGGGGGGGGGGGCTTACGGCCATATCACGTTGAATACACCGGTTCTCGCTCGAGCACCGAAGTTAAGCAACGTTGAGCCTGGTCAGTACTTAGATGGGTGACTGCTTGGGAATACCAGGTGCTGTAAGTGTTTAGTGACGGATGTGCGTTGCAGTGCAGTCGTTATCGGCTCGGAAAGAGAAATCGGTGAGCCGAGTTCGAATTCCAGTTGAATACCCTGCATTCACTTAAGCACTGGTACCCTTCGGAAAGGTATTAATCAGTCCTTTCCCTCCAGTTATGGGCTAAATAACAGGGTAGGACTTGGGGACCCTGCCCTTAAAAAAACAAATCCCAATGAATCTTGATACTCGAAAAGAAAAAAGTATTATTAGACACAAAAATTATATAAAAACAACGATAAATTGTTGAAAAGAAAAAGGTATTACCAGCAATAAATAGAATTTAGTTGGCAATAAATGACCCACCAATGTTGATGCACCATCAAAACAAACTAACCAACATTTAGTGGATACATGTACATAACCTGATATTTGTTTATTTTAATCAAAACTTTTTGTCTGATTATAAGGATTTCTTTATAGTTTATTCAAAGATTTTAATAATTTAAGAATTTTTTTTATTTTTTATTATTGTACCACCCCAAGCAAGGAATTATACTGCCACTGTTGTAGAGGGAGTTACATAGAAGGAAAGTTATGGGAAGGAGTGACAAAATACAGGGGTGTCAGGAAGCGGGTAAGAGAGGGATGAGAATACTGAAGAGATGAGATGAGAGCATGAGAGAGAAGATGCAAGTTAGTGAGATAAGCGATAACTATTGACTTTACATTTAAATTCTTGGAGATTGTAGCTGTCGGGGAAGCAAGTAAACGGAAGGGAATTACATAGGCTAGAAGCGCGAGAAAAGAAGCTGATGAAGTAGAATTTGCGTTTACATTTTATTAGTTTTACAGTAAAAGGGTGGGGCCTAGTTGCTAATCTTGTAGCTCGAGTAAATTGATATATAGGGGATACCAGTGAGCTAAGTTCATCGGAGCAGAAGCCGTGAAAGTACTTGTAGAAGAGACACAAGGAAGCCACACTGCGCCGGTGAGAAAGTGACTGTATCCGAGCTGCCAAGTAGGAATCGATCACATTACAGATTCTCCGTTGAATTTTATCAAGGTCACCTAGGTGGATAGCAGGAGCACCCGTCCAGTTATGGAAGCAGTATTCAATGCAGGGGCGTATGGTAGATTTGTATATGTGCAGGATTGTTTCAGACGGGAAAAACTTTCAGGCCCTGCACAGAGAACCGACCTTTTTAGCAGCGGAATTAGCTATGGATTCTATATAGACATTCCACCTGAGGTTTGTTGTGAGAGTTAACCTGAGGAGGTGCAGTGTTTTACTTTCAGGGAGACTAGCCTGATCCATGCTAATGAGGGGGGTAGGGGCGATTGTCTGTGATGGTTAATAGATAGCAGCCTCGTTTTGTTTTGGAAGCATTAAAATTCACGAGCCATTGCTTACCCCAGTCCACCAGCGAGGTTTGCTTTGTCATCCTCGGCAGATTTTTGATCGAGGCGAGAGGAAACTGTAATGTCGTCAGCGTATATGTCTACTTGTGAACTTATTATATCGGGAGTTCGTTAATGTAGATAAAGAAAAGTGTAGGACCTAGAATAGATCCTTGAGGGTCACCTGCGTTCGTGTGATAGTATTAAGAGGCATGTCCGTTCAATACTACCTTAATTGTGCGATTTGAAAGAAATGACTGGGTTGTGAGGTGTCGTACTACTTCGGCGTTGATAATGGCTTCGAACACTTTGCCAAAGATCCGTAGGAAGCTGATAGGGCAATAATTAGAGGGGTCAGAGGGTTCACCAGTATTTTTATACATTGTAACTACGGAGGAGGACTTCCAGCAGACAGGAAGGCAAGAAGCAGAGAGGCAGTATTTATAGTTTGGAGAGAACAGAGGAGAGTTCGGGGGAGCATCTCTTCAGGACAATGATTGGGATTCCGTCGTCGCCGTTCGCTTCATGGAGGTCAATCTTTGAAATAATTTTAGAGACCACCGAGGGGTTAATGTGTATGTTAGTCAAATAGGCTTCGGTTCGGGGTGGGAAGTCGGGTACAGGAACTTCAGATGAGTCTAGTGTCGAGTTGGTGAAGAATCTTCGAGTGAAGCACACAGCCTTGTCTGACAAATAGGTGAGGACCTCGAATTCATTGATTAGAGGAGGATTTGCTATTGTTTAGTACGCTTTTGCAGAGCCTCCAGTAGTCTTTGAAACCGAACTTACGGGATGCTATGCGCTGCTTCATTCTGGCTGCAAACAGCAGCATGGCTTCTTTAAGTATCCTCTTGCACTTATTGTAAGCAGATGAATAAAAATTGTTTTCACAGTTATTTCTTTATAAATTGGTAAATTATAAATAATGCATTAGTTTTTAGAATGTTGTAAATATAAAATTAATCTTGCAAATTTACAACTTAGTAAATGGCGTTTAATATTTTTGTTGTAAATTCTCAAGAACGAAAGATGTATAAATCTATTTTTTAATCATATGTTTCAGTTTTATGCCAATTCCAATCATTGCTTTTTAAAACTATAAACATTGTCAAGGAGTGAAGTTAGTTAAAAGAAATGTTCTGTTATGAAAACAAAAAACGTATTTTTGACACTACGTTTTATTGTGGGCATGTTTGTTCATATTTGCCTCCATTTTGTAGTTTCTAACGAAACTTCCATATTTCACAGAATTTGCTTTTGGGCAGCGTCTTTTACTAATCAGTCAGTTAGGGATGTGCGTTGTGGCGCAGTAGATATCGGCTCGGAACGAGAAATCGGGGAACCGAGTTCGAATTCCAGTTGAATTCATTGCATTCACTTACGCGCAAATACCCTTGGGAAAGGTATTAATCCGTCTCTTCCCTCCAGTTATGGGTTAAATAATAAGACAGATTGGGTTCTATAGCCTTGGTCGGTAACCAGTCTACCGCAGAAAGCAATGGCAACCTACTGCGGAATAATCTTCTGCCCATTCAGTCATGTATCTTTCGAGACATGATCGCCCAAGCGTGTATCGCGTATGGCACTTAACTGACTGACATTTACCAATCCAATGACAAATCTGTTAGCCTGAAATACCCACCTTGGTTGGCAAAACAGCCAACAATAAATTTGACTTAATCAAGTACTCAAAAGAAAAAAAACAATCCAATTATATATATGAAGAGCTTCAAAGTATTAAAGACAAATACCAAAACCACATGGAAATATATACAGACGGATCCAAAGTTGGAGATAAAGTTGCATGTGCAGCTGTTCACAACAAAGACAATCTAGTAAAAAGATTCCCTGATAAAACATTAATCTCCAGTGTCGAAGCATCAGCCATAGAACTGGCATTGGATATATAATTAAAACATTGAAGAAAAGAAACACATCCTCTTTACTGATAATAAGTCAGTACTAACTGCATTTAAAATAGAAAAACAGATGACCCTTTAACAACCAAAATCCTAAACAGGATCGATTTAATTACTAAAAATAAAAAAAAATAGTCTTCTGTTGGGTACCCAGTCATGTCGGTATAAAGGGGAATCACAAAGCTGACCAAGCAGCAAAAATAAAAAAAAAATAAAAAAGTACTAGAACCAGAACCCTCAAAAGAAAAAATTCCCTTCGCGAACCTAATAGCAAGAATTAACAAACACTAAAGGAACAAAGTCTACGGTTATATCGTGTTGAATACACCGGTTCCCGTCCGATCACCGAAGTTAAGCAACATTGAGCCTGGTCAGTACTTAAATGGGTGACCATTTGGGAATACCAGGTGCTGTAAACGTAAGGACCAAGAATGGTCCAGCGGTTCTCCAGGTTTGGGGGTTTGGGGGTTGGGTGCAGGGCTAACAACCCTGTCCCGTAAAAAACAGTTTGTTACAGAAACAGCAACAAAAAGTTGCTGCCCTATGCACCATTGGGTGTGATGGATAAATGATGATGACGATGATGATGATTGCTGCCCTATGCACCATCCGGGTGTGATGGATAAATGATGATGACGATGATGATGATTGCTGCCCTATGCACCATCCGGGTGTGATGGATAAATGATGATGACGATGATGATGATTGCTGCCCTATGCACCATTGGGTGTGATGGATAAATGATGATGACGATGATGATGATTGCTGCCCTATGCACCATCTGGGTGTGATGGATAAATGATGATGAAATGAACATTTTTGCCATTTGTTCATTTCATCATCATTTATCCACCACACCCAGATGGAATCGTGGAATTCTTACACTTGTAACAAATTAAATGCAATAAAGGAAGAAATCGGACAAATAAATGACTCCAGTGAAGTGACTAGAAAAGAACAAGTAACATTATCAAGACTTCGTGTGGGCCACTCGAGTTAGGTAAATTTATCACTATTCTATAACTATGGCAAAAGTTCAGATGAGCGCTCCATTCTTACACCTGCTCAGATCTGAAATTACCTTCATTTACCTTCGTGTTCAAAATGTAAAAAGAAGTTCAGCTCGAACAGCTTTTTCTCTAAGAACTGAGACATTTTTTATCATCTCCTTTCCACAAGTAGGGCAATAAAGTCACTAAGACTCAAGAGGTTACTCTATGTGAATGAATATGAGAAAAGGAAAACATTATAGAGGCACGAAAACAATAAAAGAACAGACATTCGGAGGACAAAATATACAGACAGACAATTAAATGCAATAATTAACAAATACCAAGAATCGTGGAATTCTTACACCAGTAACAAATTAAATGCAATAAAGGAACAAGTCGGAGAAATAAATGACTCCAGTGAAGTGACTAGAAAAGAACAAGTAACATTATCAAGACTCCGTGTGAGCCACTCGAGCATCGCCCATTCTTACCTCCTTAAGAAGGAGGCAGATCCAATCTGTATACCGTGCTAGGAGGCCTATACAATATGCCACATTTTGACAAATTGTTTAGACTCGAAGCGAACTCGTCAAAAGTACTACAAATAAACAAACCTAAAAGAAATATTCCTCCAAGTAAAACCTTAAAAAATACTTTAATATATAAGAGAAGTTGGCCTCTATAATAAAATATAGAAAAGATTGAAATAACCACAAATATACCAAGCTATATACCTCCATGAAGCTATATACCTCCATGAAGCTATATACCTCCATGAAGCTATATACCTCCATGAAGCTGCCTACTTCAAGACGCCTACCCAAACCAAGAAGCACATTTAACTCAAGATTTTTTCAAAGTCACTCAAAATCATTTTTGGCATAAAATGACTACTTAGGTTGGAATGCCGTTAAACAAATCAACTAATCCAATGACCGTTCAGATTTTGGGGTTGCATTTTCCATCCTTTGTTAAAACACTTGGTTACTTTTTCTCATAGTTCTTTTTAACTTTCGTTTAAAACCTACCATAAGTACTGTTGTCTGAGTAGCATATGTTGCTAATATCATATCCACCGATAATAAATCCTGATGTCTCTCCTAATCCTCTTAGATTAATCTTACTGTATAGGTTAAATAAATCCGCTGAGAAAATGCATAGTCAGTGTGTTATAAAAATTTTATTCCAAGATTTTTTTGCCAGTGTTGCGGGGGCTGGGGTAGGGTAAAGGATCTCAACCCTGAAAACTTTTGTATGTGTGAAAACAGTAAAGACAATTAGGAGACGGGGGCAAAGATTGAGTTTCAGTGTCAATTTTATTGTGATAAAATCGAGGAGCAAACAGTAGGAAATCGGAAATGGCTGGAACGTCGGCAGCGGTTGGCAGGGTAAACTCAGGTTGGAACGTTGTCGTCGGCGGGCGGGAACGTCGTCAGCGTCTGGCAGGATCGACACAAGCTGGAACGTCGTTGCCGGTCGGCAGGAACGTCGTCAGCGTCTGGTATGAAAGGCACAGGCTGGAAAGTCATCAGTGTCTGGCAGGATCGACACAGGCTAGAACGCTGTCGGCCAGAAGAAACGTTGCATGCATAGCTCAGAATGGAAAGTCAACGCTGGAAGGCTGGAACGGCTCAAGCAGGAAAGTCGTCAGCGTCTAGCAGGAACGGCGCAGGCTGGAACGTGAAGGTTGCGTCTGAAGATGACAGGCTCGGTTGCGGCCTAGCACATGTACATGCCAATGGAGCTGGGCGAGCTAGCAAATGTGCGCTGCGTGCGTGGACTAGCTCGTGTTTTGCTTCTGTTGCAGAATTTGACCGCTGTTAAACGGGAGCGTTGCGAGCTAGCACGTGCAAAAACCACGGTAATTGGACTTGAACAGTCATCGTCTCCTTTGCTTGATCGACAGCGGGTAACGGGATCTCAAGCGGGACAGACTGTTCGACCTCCGAAGCAGAGTCAAAACTAAAGCGAGACCGGCTGCTAAGTAAAACGTAATGCGCCCCAGGAATCAGCCAATTTGTTTTGATTAAGGCCTAGCTTCTTTCGGGTGGATTTGCGATATTTTTTAACGCAACAATTTACTGGGTGTACGTTGTGCTGCAGTGGGTATTGGAGAGAAATCGGAGTTCCAAGTTCAGATTCCAGTTGCATTCATTGCACTTATGTGCAAATACCCTTAGAAAAGGTATTAATCCGTCTCTTCTTCCTCCAGCTATGAGTTAAATAGCAGGACAGATTATGTTCTATAGCTTTGGTTGGCTGCAGGTCTACCGAAGAAAGTAATAGCAACCAACTGCAGGAAAATCTTATAACCAGTCAGTCATGTGTCTTTTGAGACATAATCACCCAAAAACTAGAGGCAGTAGAAACTACAGAAAATTACTGAGAATTTTAAGGACGAAGCGATTTTTGTTATATTACATTACTAGCAGTATAGCCCGGCGTTGCTCGGGTGCAATGAAAGATTTAAAACTAATCCATGGTCCTGGAGCTCAGACTCTTTGGACGTTGACACGAAAGACTAAAAAGCAATAATTGTTTCCAGTTAAAGCGAAACCGTAGACTGAAAGAAAAATGAATGGATGTAAGTCAAATTTTGATTTCCTGGTATCGATATCAAATAAGTTTTTTTCGTCGTAAACTGAATTTGGAAGGTTAAATAAATCCTCTGATTAAATGGTATCATGGATGAGGCTAAGAAGTACAATTATAGCTACTTGTATATACTTGTTTTTTGTATCAAAAACTAAAATAAAAGGGCTGAAAAAAAAAAACAGACATACAGGCAGATAAACAGACACATACACAAACATCTTGCCTTTTATATATATATTATCGATTTTCTGCACTAGTGTAAGAACTGCAACCTTGAAACTTCTGAATATTGCTTCTTATGGCTTTGTCTATGAGTGTATCAAATTTCATTAAAATCGGACAACTCCTTCTATAACCCGATTTTTTCGATTATCGATTTTCGATATTTATCGGGGGTACCTCGACACAAAACCTAGCTAAGAACACTCGCAGACGCTTATAGTACAACTGTGTAAATTTTCAAGAAAATTGGTTCAGCCGTTTCGGAGTCTATAGGTAACGGACACGCACACACAGACACACACCCACTGACAAAGTTCCATTTATAAATAAGTTTAGATTTTTTTTATTTTATTCATATCACCCCGAGCAAGGCGGTAATGCCACTGATGTGCAGTGGGCTACGTATGAGTGAAAAGATTGGAAAAGAGAAAGCCGGAAACCACATCCTAAACAGGAAACAAGGGATGAGCCTCTTCACCTGTTCAATAGACGTTAGATACAGCAAACGTAAAAATTACATGCATGTTGCATAATAATGGTTAAAAATTTACAACTAAAGCTAAAGCCACTGATGTGTCTACATAGTTCTTTATTACTACGTTTCTTGTAATAACTTTAAAAATCTTTCCTTGGGTGTTTTGACCTTTGATATCAAACTGCTAATACGAAAAAAGAGCCCCAATCTTTACGTTGCAGGTCTCAGAAGCCATTTCCCTCGCATTAAGCAGAAGCTACCAATGAACTGTTTAGTCAATTCCCTTTTTACTACGTGTCTTCCGATGGTTTTGCCTTGAAGAATATTACCTTGGTTGTCATTATTTCTAGGTTGTTTTTCATTTGTTGTTCTGCTGAGCACTATGTATAGGTGTCCATGAGCAAATATTAGAGTTGGTAAATAGACACCGACATGATAAAATGGTTGACCTTGCGAGTTATAAATAGACGTACATAGAGTGTGACACGAAATATATAGTGCTGTTATTAAAATGAACGAGAGACAGGGGAAAACAGCGTGTAACATACTTGAGTGGCCTGAGCAGGTGGATAGGAGAACAGGGAGAACAGGGATAGGGAGACGTAGAAGGCCATGGTTACCTACGCCCTGAAAGGACAAGGCATATAGAAGAAGAAGATTTTTATGAGGGTCAGACGGTTTGTGTAAAAATTGGTTCATTTTTATGACCTTTTAGGGCCAGTGGCTGAAACACGCCAAATTTGTGAAGGATCCATTTCCAGTTTATGGAAAATTATTTTTCGTATATCATGACCAGTAAGAGACATGGTCTCAAGCTCTAGTAACATTCCCGAATATTTAGTGCTGTTATTAAAATGACTAAGGGAAGTAACCAGTTATAAATGTACTACTTTAAGTTGAGTTATTTTTCTCTCAACTACAGAGAGTGGTGAACAGAAGATTCGTTCTTACTGTAGGTCTTATTAGATTTACAATAATAAGTAATATTAAAATATAATTATAACAATATATTGGAATAAAAGTGTTATGATTAATATGTTTCGCACATACTGTAAATTTTAACAGCTTAAGCATACATTTTTTTCTTATAAAGTCAAGTTAGAAACTTTCACTTTTTTCCTTAAAAATGCATTTTGAAGATTCTTTCTGACATATACAAAATTTCTGGTATTAATACTTTGTGACAATGGGTCCCTGTCCATTGGTTAGTACACCCATGTAGTCAGGTGAACTGTAAATTATTTTATTTGAGCCTAGAGAAAGTAGGATTTTACTACTACTAGTCACTGATTACTGCATCAGCAGTAAAATCGAGATGTGAGAATTTCAAAGTAACCGCCTGTTGTCCATAAGTAGGGAAAACATGAGAAAATGGTACTCTTTGGGGGTTGGTAAGTAATATTCGAGAGATCTTTGCTTGTTTTCTCTCACGACAGACTAACGGACCAGATCTTCTCTTCGACCAGCGAGAACTGCGTCTCTGTATGACTCACCATATCATTTTACAATGTGCTTTTGCGAGCTGCGAGTCAAACTTTGATTATATAAGCCCATGACCGGAATTCCCTAGCTTCCGTCCCAATGTCGTGATCCCGGAAATTTTTATTTCTATTTCTATTCACACATTTTATTAAGTAAAATGCATGAATTGTTTATTTTTACCGTTGACCGCGGATAACTGAACATGAGGAATTACTAGCATCTCTAATTTTGCGCTTTAAGACCTTTATTAAGTGAATTGTTTGCTTCTGCGGTTGATTGCACAACTGAAAGTCTAGGAAAAGATTACCGTGGATAAGGTGGGAACTGATATACAGCGTTTCGTGTCAAATATTGCTGCTTTTCAAAAACAAAAACAAATATATATATATATATATATATATATATATATATATATATATATATATAGCAAGGGACATCAAGCCTCATCTAGCCTCCTATAACGTTCCTATTCTTGTCTAATCGAGCAGGATCGTAATTTAATTATAAAGAGGTGAACGGAGACTCTAAGGTTGGTTAGTATAACATTTTGATTTAATGCCTGTTCATTCTAATTCCGCGGTTGATTAATTAATCATTGACCTTTGACTTCATCGTTGAACTACTTGGAAAGACATCAGGTTGAGCGTTATTCTATTCCATATACATTTAGAAAGTCAGTTTTCCCCAGCGGAATAATTAGGCTCTTTTAGTTAATCACGTAAGTTAAGTTCCTTGCCAGGCCTATTTCTTCTAAGTGACAGCCTTCTGGCGAGTTAGCTTAACGATTAATGGTTTTGTCATACCGAGTTCAAACCCCGCTTCATTGCATACGTTCATACCGCGTTGAAACATCGGTTCCCAAACTATCAGCGAAGTTAAGCAACGTGTAGCCTGTTAATTACTTAGATGGATTACTGCATCGGAATAACAGGTGCTGTAATGTTAGATGTGTGGGTGGTGTAATGAATAATTGCTCGGAATCGTTAATGGGAGAGCCGAGTTCCAATTCTACTTAGGTTCGTTACGCATAACCTTAGGAAACGTGTGAATCCACCTAATCTCCCTCCCATCTACTGGTTAGTAAGACTTGTATCACTAAAATTATTATTATCTCCAAAAAATAAATAATATTCCGTGGAAAATATTTAGATTTCGGCATTGAATAATCCATGTATCAGTCACTTAAGTGCCATACGTGATACACGCTTGGGAGATCATGTCTCGAAAGAGACATGACTGACTGGGTAGAAGATTATCCCGCAGTAGGTTGCCATTAATTCTGCGGTAGACTGGTTGCCAACCAAGGCTATAGAACCCAATCTGTCCTGTTATTTGACCCTGTTATTTGTCCTGTTATTTGTAGGGTATTTGCGCGTATATGATTGCAACGAATTCAACTGGAATTCGAACTCGGCTCTCCGATTTCTCGTCCACTGGACCACAACGCAAATCCATGTTTACAGCTAAACAAAACAACCACTCTTTTTTTTGTATTTATTTCTGAGATGAGTAATTTTCAATAATCTTTGAATTATTTTGAACTTTTGTTCTCATCTTGATTGATATAGGTGCTATAATAGACACAACGTTTCGACCAAGTACCCTCTGGTCATCATCATCATCATCATCATCATCAAACGTTGTGTTTATTATTACACCTACATCAATCAAGATGAGAACAAAAGTTCAAAATAATTCCAAGATTATTGAAAATTACTCATCTCAGAAATAAATACAAAATTATGACAAGTGGCACGAACCTACTAACATAATCCAGTTGTCAAAATCCATCTGACACTTAAAATAAAAGGCTCCAAAAATACACCACTAAAGTCCTTCGGGACGGTGGCGTAGTGGATATTGTAGTTGGTGATACATGTGTTAGTATCTAATGGTCATGAGTTCGATCCTCGGGCTTTCAGCATGAAAGAACAATAATTGATTTCATAGGATATTTCGCAATAATCAACGAGATATTCAACGTCAGCCAATCTATGAACACCTGATGATGGAATACTTGGGTACACTCAGCCGCTTCATTGAATTTTGATAGATTTTTTTTTAAATAACCTGCCTTTTGCAGGTTATTTAAAGCCAGAAAATATTTTTTTATAATGTAAGAATGTTTTTGGAGATAATGATTTGATGATCCATATCCTACTAATTAACCCACAGTTGGGGGAAGGAAGTGGTGATTCATATCTTTTTTCCAAGGGTATTTGATCGTAAGTTAATATAACGAACCTGACTGGAATTGAAACACGGCTCCCCGATTTCTAATTTCGTGCTGTTATTCATATCTAAGCGGTCATCCACTTAGATACTGACGAGGCTCAACGTTGCTTAACTTTGGTGATCGTATGAGAACAAATTCCGCCTGAGTCCATTTCGCACCAATCCATTCACTATCGTGCAGGTCTATTTACTGGTTGATAACTATAGAACACTAAGCTTTGCTTTGCTTTTATTAAAATTTCACTTTGATTATTCTAAAAATGTTCTTCTTGTATGTACCGTGTCCCTTCAATACCATCTGTGCTTTGTTCCTATTCAGTTTGGCCAGTGCAGCTTTCACTTCGGTTTTTAATATTTCTGGTCCGTCAGTGTTTCTGTGTATTGTCGGTTGCTCTCTTTTATCGTGGAAGATATTTCCGATATGAGCGTTTCATCCTTAGATTCTAGACATCCTGTTGATGAGCAGGTGACTGTATCTGACTTGGCAGCTCGGATACTGTTACTTTCTCACCGGCACAATATGGCTTCCTTGTGCCTTTTCTACAAATACTTTCACGACTTCTGCTTCGATGAACTTAGCTCGCTGTATGCCACTACCCGGCCTGTCGCTGTTAGTTTCGATCCAGCCAGCTAGTCGTAGATTGGCTCTGTCACGGTTTTCTCCCCTGTCCCACGTTGTGTTGATTAATCACAAGGCAGTCACGTGAGTTTTGCACTAGCTGTCTCTCTGCCGAACTAAACCAAGCCGGGAAGTGTGCACACAATTAAGTAATAAAAGAAAGAAATATGACATCAAAGGAAATAAATGGACCGACGTCTGAAGTGCTGTGAAATAATGTTTTTATATACTGATTATACACAATAGTCACTTGGTCTAAACAGCACCAATTGTGGCACTACCCGGAAAAATAAGTGAAATATACACAATATGCTCTTCGGGATAATTTCCCATCCCTGCTTCTATCAACTGGTAGCGGAACGGACCGTTTCTTAGGTAAATCGAATTATTCTCCTAAGCAATAACAAGGAATCTGGCTGGCATCAGCTCGTTGCTCCGAACAGAAGTCTAAGTTCGTTATATAAGTCTAGTCAACTTGTTGCTTGTTTTCCGGAATGTTACGGAAATTGCCGAAGTGCTGGGTTATTCTCTTTCAGTTAGCAATTTCAGACTTGTCTGAAAATTCTCTTCTTGTCTGTCTCTTAACTCTGGTTGGTTGATTGGCGACAGGCTTCTCTGCGGTCGGCACCCAACGGCATGACAATCATCTCTCTGTCTCTTTACTTCTTTGGTTGAGAACTGTCTTTGGTCATTACGTTTCTGGACCGGGAAATCGAACTCTCTGCCACTTGAGCTGCAACTCTGAAAAATTCTGTAAGTTCTCTTCTGTCTTTAACTCTGGTTAGCCGGCATCAGGTCTCTTCTGTCGATCTCTGAAACTTCCGACTTTGACTTCTTTGTCGCTCTCTGCAACCCAAAACTTTTACTGCAATATCTCTTGTCTGTCTTTATCTCTGGTTGGCCAGCAGGCTCTGCAGTTGGCTCCCAACAACATGGCGCCTATCTTCGTCGTTATATTTTTGGGACTTTCTCTGAGCCAACTCGAGGCCAAATCGAGGCCAACTTCGGACTCTCCTCCGATCCAACTCCAACTCCAACTCGAATCCGACTCGATGCCAACTTTAAACTTCGTCTGTAAAATCACTTGTCTTCTTTCTGTAACTTTGGCTGGCCGACAGACTCTGCGGTTGGCGCCCAACATCATGGCGCCTATCTTCGTCATTACATTTTTAGGCCGGCAACTGGAACTGAAACTGAACTGCCTCGATCTGCCGCTGGGTCCCTACTCCGGTCCAACTTCGGACTCTCCTCCGATCCAACTGCAACTCCAACTCGAGGCCAACTTGACGCCGACTCGAGGCCAACTCCACGCCGACTGATTTTGGTCCCTCGGGACCCTGTATTTATGCACATGTCATGGTGTGGGGCCGACGGTCGCTGGGTGTCTAATTCCCCATCTCGGCAACCAATAAAATCCTGAGGTTAGCTGCTACTCGTTGTTGCCTCTGGTTTAGCCAATGGGATCTGTCTTCTTTCCATGACGTCAATTGTTATTCGTCTCCTCCTTTCGGGGCTTGTTCACAGGACCAATGGAATCTCTCTCGATCTTATGACGTCATCTCCCCATACCCCTTTTCTGGTCTGGACTTAACCGAATTTTCTTTCTCAAAATTTTTACTTTCTCACGAAACAATTTCGGGGATTTTTTTTTTCTTAAAACAATAAGTATTAACCTTTTTGAATTGTCTTTGCCCAAAACAAGTTGACAAGGGTCCATTGACGTTGTTACCCAAATAATAATTTCTACGCACCTGTTTTTAATATCCATTCTCTGAGTCACCTATATTTTCAAGTGTCAAGAATGCCTTATCAGTTTTACCCTGATGTCAGTGAAAATACCTTTTCTCTAAATTACTTGACTCGGAATCAAAACATTCGTTATCTTTCACGAGAATCATGCCAGCCAGACATTCGAACCCAAAATGAAATTTCCCTTTCCTTGACCAAGAAACAATAACAAATAAATTTATCTTTCATTTATGCTTAGAATGACCGTCAGCTTTCTTTGGGGTGACTGAAATCGATATCTATTGTTTCTGTGGCTTGAAAACAAGTCCATTTCTCTTTTCTTTCTCTTCTTTCCGGGTTTACAATAATAGAGAAATACCAGATGTTATTTTTCATCTTTGCTTTCTTTTTAAAGATAAAGATTTTCCAGCTATAGTTAATACTTAGTTAATAAAATTAATCACCACCGTTTTTCTTTGCTCATATTCGGAGGATAAAGAAAATTTCTCTTGGTATGTTCTCTTATGATCTATAATAGTAATTTGAAGATTTTGGTTATTAATTAATTAATAAAATTAATTATCGCCGTTCCAAAATATTCTTATAACTGGTTCCCCAATATATATAAATTTACTCGAGCCACAAGATTAGCAACTAGGCCCCACCCTTTTACTGTGAAACCAATAAATTGTAAATGCAAATTCAACTTCATCAGCTTCTCTTCTCGCACTTCCCGCCTGTGAAATTCCCTTCCGTTTATTTGCTTTCTCGGCAGCTATAATCTCCGAGAATTCAAATGTAAAGTCAATAGTCATCTCCTATCTCACTAACCTGCATCCTCTCTCTCATGCTCCTTTCTCCGGCCACTCCACTCTCATCAGTATTCTCATCGTTCTCTTACCCACTTCCTGACACCCCTATAACCTGTCACGCTTTCTCAAAACTTTCCTCCTATGTAACCCCCTGCAAAACAGTGGCAGTAAAATGCCTTGCTTGGGGCGATAAGATTATAAAAAAATGTCTTTTGTCCTGTTCCCTTATATTTTTATGCATATCTCCTTTAATTGTCGTATTCAATCACTCTATTTCTGCAAATTTATCGTTGAGCCAGTCTTCTTTAGCCTGTCTGCATTTGTTCCTTTTTTCCTTGTGTAGTTTCATGTATTCCGTTCCATGTTTTGGCATTGTTTTTTGTCTCTTTTGCATCATGTCAAAAATCTCATCTGCGATTTACTAATTTTTTTCTCCTACGTCAGTTTTCTTCAGGGATGATGCCGTTCGCTAATGTTACTAGAGCTTCTCTTAGTTCGTCTGATTTCGAATTTCCGTTTTCAATTTGTCCTTCGTATTTTCTTTTTAAACAGTCCATTTATTTTTATTGCAGTTTCGAGTCGTTCGCGAGTCTGTCGCATTGCAGTCTGGGTGATACATTAGAATTATTCCAGCTCCGAAGTTTTATCCTTAGTTTACATACAACCTGGAGGTGATCGCTTACGCAGTCGTCACTTGGATAGATTTCGTAGCTGACAAATAATTTCCTGAATCTCTTATTGATAAATATGAAGTCGATCTAGTTCTTGGTTTCCCTTCCTGGGCTTCTTCATGATCATAATCGTCTTGGGTGTTCTTGAAACCAGGTGTTAGCCATTACTTGATCATTCGCTGTGCACCATTAAACCTATTTCTTTCTACGGTCATTACAGTTACTTAGTCTGAAACTTCCAATCGTTTCACCTCTCTTTTCCTTGCCTACTTTGGCATTTAGGTCTCCCATAATAATTCTAATTTCTGTTTACCGTTTCACCTCCTTTTTCTTTGCCTATTTTGTCATTCAGGTTTCCTATAATAATTCTAATTTCTGTTTACCGTTTCACCTCCTTTTTCCTTGCCTATTTTGTCATTCAGGTTTCCTATAATAATTCTAATTTTTTTTACCGTTTCACCTCCTTTTTCCTTGCCTATTTTGTCATTCAGGTTTCCTATAATAATTCTAATTTCTCTTTATTTCCGTTTCACCTCCTTTTTCCTTGCCTATTTTGTCATTCAGGTTTCCTATAATAATTCTAATTTCTTTTTACCGTTTCACCTCCTTTTTCCTTGCTTATTTTGTCATTCAGGTTTCCTATAATAATTCTAATTTCTGTTTACCGTTTCACCTCCTTTTTCCTTGCCTATTTTGTCATTCAGGTTTCCTATAATAATTCTAATTTCTGTTTACCGTTTCACCTCCTTTTTCCTTGCTTATTTTGTCATTCAGGTTTCCTATAATAATTCTAATTTCTGTTTACCGTTTCACCTCCTTTTTCCTTGCCTATTTTGTCATTCAGGTTTCCTATAATAATTCTAATTTCTGTTTACCGTTTCACCTACTTTTTCCTTGCCTATTTTGTCATTCAGGTTTCCTATAATAATTCTAATTTTTTTTAACGTTTCACCTCCTGTTTCCTTGCCTATTTTGTCATTCAGTTTTCCTATAATAATTCTAATTTCTTTTTACCGTTTCACCTCTTTTTTCCTTGCCTATTTTGTCATTCAGGTTTCCTATAATAATTCTAATTTTCTTTAACGTTTCACCTCCTTTTTCCTTGCCTATTTTGTCATTCAGTTTTCCTATAATAATTCTAATTTTTTTTACCGTTTCACCTCCCTTTTCCTTGCCTATTTTGTCATTCAGGTTTCCTATAATAATTCTAATTTCTGTTTACCGTTTCATCCCCATTTTCCCAGCCTATTTTCTCATTCAAGTTTCCTATAATAATTCTAATTTCTGTTTACCGTTTCACCTCCTTTTTCCTTGCCTATTTTGTCATTCAGGTTTCCTATAATAATTCTAATTTCTGTTCACCGTTTCACCTCCTTTTTCCTTGCCTATTTTGTCATTCAGGTTTAATATAATAATTCTAATTTCTGTTTACGGTTTCACCTCCTTTTTCCGTGCCTATTTGTCATTCAGGTTTCCTATAATAATTCTAATTTCTTTTTACCGTTTCACCTCCTTTTTCCTTGCCTATTTTGTCATTCAGGTTTCCTATAATAATTTTAATTTCTTTTTACCGTTTCACCTCCTTTTTCCTTGCCTATTTTGTCATTCAGGTTTCCTATAATAATTCTAATTTCTTTTTACCGTCTCACCTCCTTTTTCCTTGCTTATTTTGTCATTCAGGTTTCCTATTATAATTCTAATTTCTGTTTACCGTTTCACCTCCTTTTTCCTTGCTTATTTTATCATTCAGGTGTCCTATTATAATTCTAATTTCTTTTTACCGTTTCACCTCCTTTTTCCTTGCTTATTTTGTCATTCAGGTTTCCTATTATAATTCTAATTTCTGTTTATCGTTTCACCTCCGTTTTCCTTGCCTATTTGTCATTCAGGTTTAATATAATAATTCTAATTTCTGTTTACCGTTTCACCTCCTTTTTCCTTGCTTATTTTGTCATTCAGGTTTCCTATTATAATTCTAATTTCTGTTTACCGTTACACCTCCTTTTTCCTTGCCTATTTGTCATTCAGGTTTAATATAATAATTCTAATTTCTGTTTACCGTTTCACCCCCATTTTCACTGCTTATTTTGTCATTCAGGTTTCCTATAATAATTCTAATTTCTGTTTACCGTTTCACCTTCTTTTTCCTTGCCTATTTTGTCATTTAGGTTTCCTATAATAATTCTAATTTTTTTTAACGTTTCACCTCCTGTTTCCTTGCCTATTTTGCCATTCAGTTTTCCTATAATAATTCTAATTTCTTTTTACCGTTTCACCTCCTTTTTCCTTGCCTATTTTGTCATTCAGGTTTCCTATAATAATTCTAATTTCTGTTTAGCGTTTCACCTCCATTTTCCCTGCCTATTTTGTCATTCAGGTTTCCTATAATAATTCTAATTTCTGTTTACCGTTTCACCTCCTTTTTCCTTGCCTATTTTGTCATTCAGGTTTCCCATAATAATTCTAATTTCTGTTCACCGTCTCACCTCCTTTTTCCTTGCCTATTTTGTCATTCAGGTTTAATATAATAATTCTAATTTCTGTTTACGGTTTCACCTTTTTTTTCCGTGCCTATTTGTCATTCAGGTTTCCTATAATAATTCTAATTTCTTTTTAACGTTTCACCTCCTTTTTCCTTGCCTATTTTGTCATTCAGGTTTCCTATAATAATTCTAATTTCTTTTTACCGTTTAACCTCCTTTTTCCTTGCCTATTTTGTCATTCAGGTTTCCTATAATAATTCTAATTTCTGTTTACCGTTTCACCTCCTTTTTCCTTGCCTATTTTGTCATTCAGGTTTCCTATAATAATTCTAATTTCTTTTTACCGTTTCACCTCCTTTTTCCTTGCCTATTTTGTCATTAAGTTTTCCTATAATAATTCTAATTTCTTTTTACCGTTTCACCTCCTTTTTCCTTGCATATTTTGTCATTCAGGTTTCCTATAATAAGTCTAATGTCTGTTTACCGTTTTACCTCCTTTTTCCTTGCTTATTTTGTCATTCAGGTTTCCTATAATAATTCTAATTTCTGTTTACCGTTTCACCTTCTTTTTCCTTGCCTATTTTTCATTCAGGTTTCCTATAATAATTCTAATTTCTGTTTACCGTTTCACCTCCTTTTTCCTTGCCTATTTTGTCATTCAGGTTTCCTATAATAATTCTAATTTCTGTTTACCGTTTCACCTCCTTTTTCCTTGCCTATTTTTCATTCAGGTTTCCTATAATAATTCTAATTTCTGTTTACCGTTTCACCTCCTTTTTCCTTGCCTATTTTGTCATTCAGGTTTAATATAATAATTCTAATTTCTGTTTACCGTTTCACCTCCTTTTTCCTTGCCTATTTTTCATTCAGGTTTCCTATAATAATTCTAATTTCTGTTTACCGTTTCACCTACTTTTTCCTTGCCTATTTTGTCATTCAGGTTTCCTGTAATAATTCTAATTTCTGTTTATCGTTTCAACTCCTTTTTCCTTGCCTATTTTGTCATTCAGGTTTCCTATAATAATTCTAATTTCTTTTTACTTGCACTGAGTCTTAGAGTTGTCCAGCATGGAGTAGAAAGATTTGATTTCTTCTTCTGTACTTTGTGTTTTCGGTGCATGTATCAATATAACAGGTAACACGAATAGACACTTATTCACCTTTTGCTGAAGAGCAATAAATATTTTCAAATAGAAAACGTCTAACGACTTTCGAAATACACTGAGACAAACATTTATTAGGGAAAATATATATATTTCACGCACATTCCAACACACACACACACACACACACACACACACACACACACACACACACACACACACACACACACACACGAGGATGAATACAGGATGACAAGAAACATCTAGCAATATATATAACACCAAGTCATACAACGACGTTCACTGCCACTCTGGCAAAGGTCATATTATCAGTCAAGCCAACGCATACTTATATAAACCATAAATTATCGTAAAACGGCGTCAACTATCAATCACACATATATGCTTTAACACACACATACACACACACACACACACTACAATTAATGACAACAGTTGCAGTGAAGGATGACCATTCGTTAAAAAGCACGGTTCACGGATGAACGCGAAAGTATGCTCTCCTACCATTCTGAAGATGAGATTTTGATCTTGAAATATTAATGAATAATAAATAGGTAATACTCAACAACTTCTTTACCTTTCCTTATTTTACTAAATGCATTGTGGTAGACTTCAAGACCTAACCATGCATCTAGGGAAAAATATATATATATGTTATGAAAGAAAATAAAATGAAATAAAATTATATTTCTTCGAGGAAGCTAAAATAAAAATGAAATAAAATATCAACTAAAAGAATAGGAAAGTCTTACCTTTGAAAAGAAGAAAGCAAACCGAGTTAAAATTGGTAAGCAACTTTGCCAACGGCGTAAAGGGGACATTTTACTCCAAAATTTGTCCCTCGCCCGGGAAAGAGCGACATGAGCAACAGGTGTCTCTGGACCGTTACCCTGCGACTGTGCACATCAAAGACAAAACTATTTTCGGAACTATGATCGCCTACGTCCTGAAGGGACAGGGCACATAGAAGAAGAAGAAGAACTTTGCCAAGTGAAATAAAGTAGTTTTTACTTTTTTCTTTTTGCAATTCTAGTCGGTGGCCATCTAAGCGCTATGAAAGTATAATTTTCTTTTTAACACTCTAATGTATCAAGCTGTCAATAAGATACGGGACGATTTTCGGTCAATCCGAGCCATGGCGCATAAATATTAGCCTTGTAATTTTCAATTTTTTTTTTGAATGTGTATATCCGAAAGAGCAATACAAATGAGAAAAACGCGCACCTATAGTTTATCGGTTATGCAAAGGCATTTTAACAAAATACGCTACAAAGAATTGATAGAAATACTCAGAAAGCTCGACATATTTGGGAAAGACATAAGAGTAATCAAGAATCTCTACTGGCATTAAACCGCCTGCATGCGGACAGGTAACGAATTCAGCAGATATACAAAGATATAGAAAGGGGCGTAAGACAAGGATGTGTCTTTTCACCGGATCTATTCAACTTGTACAGCGAGATTATTCTGAGAACCATAGATGTTGTGCCAAGATGTTATGCCACAATTTGAACAACATAAGGTACGAAGATGATACAGTGCTAACAGCAGACACGGAAAGGAAACTACAAGACCTCCTACAGAAGGTGGCTGAAGAGAGTGAAAAGAAAGGACTACAAATAAACTGCAAGAAAAACGAATTCATGGCCATCAGCAAAAAGAGCAGCCCAAAATGCCAAATACAGGTGGGGGATACTAAAACCCAGCAGGTACAAACATTTAAATACCTGGAAAGTATTCTAACAGAAGAAGAAAAGTGCGAGATCCGGAGGCGAGTTGGCATGGCGAAGGACGCATTCCAGAAGATGAGTAGAGTATTAAGAAACAGAACAATTTCGCTAGAAGCAAAGGGAAGAGTGCTGGATTGTCATGTGATGTTAGTTCATCAATATGGCAGTAAATGCTGGACAATATCATCGAAGATGAAGGAAAAACTTGAAGCATTTGAAATGTGGTTCTACAGAAGGATGCTGCGGATATCATGGATCGAGCATGTGAGAAATGATGAGGTTTTAGAAAGGATGGAAACAAAAAAGGAAATTAATACTAAGCCTCAGGAAGAGACAGCTAAAGTTCCTTGAACATGCAATGAGGAAGGAGAGCTTGGAGAATCTGATACTGACAGGCCAGATAGAGGGAACGAGAGACAGGGGAAAACAGCGTGTAGCATACTTGAGTGGCCTGAGCAGGTGGATAGCAGAACAGTGAGAACAGGGAGAACAGAGATAGGGAGACGTAGAAGGCCATGGTTACCTACGCCCTGAAAGGACAAGGCATATAGAAGAAGATTTTTATGAAGGTCAGACGGTTTGTGTAAAAATTGGTTCATTTTTATGACCTTTTAGGGCCAGTGGCTGAAACACGCCAAATTTGTGAAGGATCCATTTTCAGTTTATGGAAAATTATTTTTCGTATATCATGACCAGTAAGAGACGTGGTCTCAAGCTCTAGTAACATTCCCGAATATTTAGTGCTGTTATTAAAATGACTAAAGGAAGTAACCAGTTATAAATGTACTACTTTAAGTTGAGTTATTTTTCTCTCAACTACAGAGAGTGGTGAACAGAAGATTCGTTCTTACTGTAGGTCTTATTAAATTTACAATAATAAGTAATATTAAAATATAATTATAACAATATATTGGAATAAAAGTGTTATGATTAATATGTTTCGCACATACTGTAAATTTTAACAGCTTAAGCATACATTTTTTTCTTATAATGTCAAGTTAGAAACTTTCACTTTTTTCCTTAAAAATGCATTTTGAAGATTCTTTCTGATATATACAAAATTTCTGGTATTAATACTTTGTGACAATGGGTCCCCGTCCATTGGTTAGTACACCCATGTAGTCAGGTGAACTGTAAATTATTTTATTTGAGCCTAGAGAAAGCAGGGTTGGTGTGAGCCCAAATTTTTGTATAAATATAGTTCACGTCAGTATATGTAGGAAGAAGACTTTTGGCGGTCAGGGGAAAGGGCAGGGCGTCAACATCAAAGAAGGCATTTAACATCAAGAAAGGAGCATAAAAAAGACACCAGTTACTGGCCAGCCGGAGATAGATAAAAAGACTAAGTGAAAATTCTCCTGTGGTGATACAGCAAAAAACGAAAATAATTCTAAGAAAGTTCCTGAAGCATGAACTGTGTGATGTTAAAAGGGACCTTACTAACATTACTATATGTCCTGTAGTGAACAAAAAGAAGATCTACATTTAAAATTCAAATCTGACTCATTGTTAAAAATAAACGAATTTTCGCGAATTTACAAACTTTGCTTAACACACACAAAACTTGCAAAATTTCACACCTCGATGCGAAATGTTTGTCGTTCAATGGAAAGACTAGAATCACATCCGGGAGTGAATTCCCAAACGAAATAAGAGACGAGCAAGTTTGACCGTCAGTCAGAAAGAAATGAGATGAGCGTAGTTTACATGTACTCTTGGCAAACGTCAAGCGATCGTATTATTATTGCCTCTCTCTTTCTCTCTCACCTTCTTCTTTTTCATCGTTCCCCTCTCACCTGCCTTTCATCATTGACACTGAGCGATAACTTCAAAGACATTCCCACCAAACAAACGCACATAAATACTTACATACGTACATATAAACTCACTCTTGCAAGGACTACTACGAACTCTACCCTTACCTAATGATGTTTCTAATTGAACATTAACTTCTACCAATTCATGTTATCCTTTTCCATTTATACATTTCTATTTTAACATGCAAAATGTCTACTTTTATTCTTCCACAAATCCACACATTCCAATCTCCAACCTGCTGACAGCCTTCTGATAATTCTGAATAATCTGTAAGCTGCAAGGAGTTTGGTTACGTATAGCACAAGGCCGAATTAATAAACATTAACCATATCCCTGGGGGATGTGCGTTGTGGCGCAGTGGATATCGGCTCGGAACGAGAAATCGGGCAGCCGAGTTTGAATTCCAGTTGAATTCATTGCATTCACTTACGCGCAAATACCCTTGGGAAAGGTATTAATTCGTCTCTTCCCTCTGGTTATGGGTTAAATAATAGTACAGATTGGGTTCTATAGCCTTGGTCGGTAACCAGTCTACCGCAGAAAGCAATGGCAACCTACTGCGGGATAATCCTCTGGCCAGTCAGTCATGTCTCGAAAGAGACATGATCGCCCAAGCGTGTATCGCGTATGGCACTTAACTGACTGACTGAACCATCTCCCTATAGTTTCACTGGTGACCCCCAACATCCAAAGAACATCTACTTCTTCGCTGGTGAACATCGATGTGGAAAAAGAACATCTAATGGAAGGATGAATTCTTCACTGGCGACTCCCGATGTTAAATTGGTTTTCCGACCAATGAGAGCAATTTGTAAGACTAAAAAGACTTTATGATTCAGTGTGAAAAATTTAAATGACTTCGGGTCAGCATCAGTCAGTCAGATGAGAGAGAGAGAGAGAGAGAGAGAGAGAGAGAGAGAGAGAGAGAGAGAACTAAAATGTAACAGGAGAAACTTCAACTACGACCCGACTCGGACACAAGGTCGCGTCACGCATTGTCCTCCCCCTTTCTCATACTTTTACTTCTTCTTCATTCAAAGACATTCCTACCAAACAAACACTCATATATACACATACTCTTTCCAACAAATTACTACTATGAATATTTCTTTAACTCTTGATACCCTTGACTCATTACTTGTTTCTCATTAACTTCTACAAATTCTTGTCATTCATTTCGTTTAATAAATTTCTATTTTAACATTCAAAATGTATACTTTTATTCTTCCACTATTCCACACAAATACACACCACAACCTGCCGACAACCTTCTGATAATTCTGAAAAATCTGTAAGGAGTTTGGTTACGTATAACACAAGGCCGAATTAATAAACATTAACCATCTTACTACAGCTTCAGTCCCAGAGACGCTCGTGGGGCAAGTAAAAGTCGGTCATTTCATTTTTTCTTTTTCTTTGTTGCCTCTGTTTTTTTATTTTTTTGTTTTCTTTTTATTGCTTTCTTGTTTTGTTTACTCACTTTGTCATTTTGAAAATCCTTGTCTTTTCCTAAACTAATTTTTTTCCATTTTTTGCGAAAATGAAAAATCTTGTAAAAATTCAAATTTCATCGAAAATTGTTCTTCTTCAGGCAGTTGTCTTTAATATATATTATTCATAAAAGTAATTAAAGTCTTTTCTAATTGAATAATGAATTAGTTTTATTACGTTTTTTTTTAATTTTTCGATTCAGAACAGAATGTCAGTCAGGGTCTAATTTTGCAAAAAGAAAAAAAAGAAATTCGGTGAGTTTAAATTTTTCAAAGAATTCTGCTTTTAACTGATATAGTCACTAAAATTTATTACATTGCATTTCTCAATTTTTTTCATAAAATTAAGTAAAGGGGTGATACGCATGTAAAAAAAAAATATTTTTACCAAAACTTTTAATATAAAAATTAAAAAATAATTTCATTCATTTGTGAAAATTTAATTAAAATCCGTCAATTTAATTTAGGCAAAAATTTCCAAATTAATGTGTCTGTCACTGCAAAAAAGAGTCTAAAATTTACTATGCTAAAAGTTAGTACAACCGTTCACGCAAAAGAAAACAAGTTTATTAATCAAAATTTAGAATTTTCTAAAAAGAAGTAAAAAATCTCTTTAAATATTTAAAATAATTTAATACTTCCTCTTGATAATAATGAAGATGTTGACGATAAAATTGTGTTTTCATTACGTTTCGAGCATGTTTTCTTCGTGGTATGCTGACTTTGGGAGATTTCGTGGAGGTACACTGTTCGAACAGTTGTCCTTATCTTTACTGTTATATTCACGAAGTTTTGGCCGTTAAACGTTCCATCTGTCTTCAGATGATATATGTTGTAATTTCGAAATTCACCCTTTATTTCCTTTATAGGATACACATTCTCTATCACCAAACAATTAACTAAAACACAAAATGTAAAATTGCACATCCGCACAATCGGATCAGAATGACTAAAAACATTTTGGAAAACCAGACCAAGGCAAATTTCACAAGCCGGTGTGAAAACTAAGATTCTGGATTCTGATTGGATAGGAAATAGCAAATTGAACTATAACCCTGGTCAAATTTTCTTAACACCTAAAAAATGGGTATACGGTTGTATCCGACCACGTGACCTGCGAAATACTTAGTCACGTCTCCCAACCGGCCCAAAACAGTCTGATGGGAGCAGCAATCTGATTAAGGACCTCGTCACAATTTAAGGAAGAAATTTCAAGACGCCGACCCTGTCATATCTTGTCGACATACATACTTTTTTTTCTCCTTCCAATTTCCTTTCTTCTTCTTCACTCACACGCCGTCAACGAAACAACAAGATATCTTCAACTGACTCCTAAAAACTAAAGTCCGATATTGTTGTGGAGTAGTTTCCACACTGAAAGTCATAATCGTGCTATGTCGGTTGCTAATCGACTTAATGCACCCAAAATGTTAGAAACTTGGTAATCTTCCACTGTAAGCTGACTCCTTAGTATTCGGTTAACTGCCGACTAGTATCAACTACCTAGTAGTTCTACTGAACTCCAATAGAAACTCTAAAGAACTCTCTAGAACTTATAAGAACTTATAAGGACTTCCCAAGAACTTCCTGTTAACACTTATTAATAAAGGAGGGAGAGTCCATTATCTGAGGAATAGGTGTGTTTCACCATAACAGATAAGTACAATTTCCTTTATTGCTTCACCTTCATGTTCACCTTCTCGCCGGCCATAAAAATGGAAAAGGAACACAGATTTTATTAAACACATTCGCTACTTGCAACAAGAATTCTGGACACTTAACTCCTTACTACTATTTCTCGGGCACATTTAACTACGTACATTTTCTCTTTGAACATTTAACTCTTACAAATTAATTAACTACGTACAATTTCTATTTGAACATTTAACTCTTACAAATTAACTACGCACAATTTCTATTTGAACATTTAACTCTTACAAATTAATTAACTACGTACAATTTCTATTTGAACATTTAACTCTTACAAATTAATTAACTACGTACAATTTCTATTTGAACATTTAACTCTTACAAATTAATTAACTACGTACAATTTCTCTTTGAACATTTAACTTCATAAATTAATTAACTACGCACAATTTCTATTTGAACATTTAACTCTTTACAAATTAATTAACTACGTACAATTTCTATTTGAACATTTAACTTTACAAATTAATTAACTACGTACAATTTCTATTTGAACATTTAACTCTACAAATTAATTAACTACGTACAATTTCTATTTGAACATTTAACTCTTACAAATTAATTAACTACGTACAATTTCTATTTGAACATTTAACTCTTACAAATTAATTAACTACGTACAATTTCTATTTGAACATTTAACTCTTACAAATTAATTAACTACGTACAATTTCTATTTGAACATATAACTCTTACAATTAATTAACTACGTACAATTTCTATTTGAACATTTAACTCTTGCAAATTAATTAACTACGTACAATTTCTATTTGAACATTTAACTCTTACAAATTAATTAACTACGTACAATTTCTCTTTGAACATTTAACTCTTACAAATTAATTAACTACGTACAATTTCTATTTGAACATTTAACTCTTACAAATTAATTAACTACGTACAATTTCTCTTTGAACATTTAACTCTTACAAATTAATTAACTACGTACATTTTCTATTTGAACATTTAACTCTTACAAATTAATTAACTACGTACAATTTCTCTATTTGAACATTTAACTCTTGCAAATTAATTAACTACGTACAATTTCTATTTGAACATTTAACTCTTACAAATTAATTAACTACGTACAATTTCTTCTTTGAACATTTAACTCTTACAAATTAATTAACTACGTACATTTTCTATTTGAACATTTAACTCTTACAAATTAATTAACTACGTACAATTTCTATTTGAACATTTAACTCTTGCAAATTAATTAACTACGTACAATTTCTATTTGAACATTTAACTTTACAAATTAATTAACTACGTACAATTTCTCTTTGAACATTTAACTCTACAAATTAATTAACTACGTACAATTTCTATTTGAACATTTAACTCTTACAAATTAATTAACTACGTACAATTTCTCTTTGAACATTTAACTCTTACAAATTAATTAACTACGTACATTTTCTATTTGAACATTTAATCCTTACAAATTAATTAACTACGTACAATTTTCTCTTGAACATTTAACTCTTACAAATTAATTAACTACGTACAATTTCTATTTGAACATTTAACTCTTACAAATTAATTAACTACGTACAATTTCTATTTGAACATTTAATTTACAAATTAATTAACTACGTACAATTTCCATTTGAACATTTAACTCTTACAAATTAATTAATTACGTACAATTTCTCTTTGAACATTTAACTCTTACAAATTAATTAACTACGTGCCAATTTCTATTTGAACATTTAACTCTTACAAATTAATTAACTACGTACAATTTCTCTTTGAACATTTAACTTTGCTAAATTAATTAACTACGTACATTTTCTATTTGAACATTTAACTCTTACAAATTAATTAACTACGTACAATTTCCTTTCTATTTGAACATTTAACTCTTACAAATTAATTAACTACGTACAATTTCTTCGAACATTTAACTCTTACAAATTAATTAACTACGTACAATTTATTTGAACATTTAACTCTTACAAATTAATTAACTACGTACAATTTCTATTTGAACATTTAACTCTTACAAATTAATTAACTACGTACAATTTCTATTTGAATATTATCCTTACAAATTAATTAACTACGTACAATTTCTATTTGAACATTTAACTCTTACAAATTAATTAACTACGTACAATTTCTATTTGAACATTTTACTTACAAATTTGTTATTCTGTTCAATTAATTAAATTCTACATATTTTACAAACAAGACACTTTTATTCTTCCAATTTTCAATCAAGCTTCTGATATTTTTAAACTGTAGCGACTAGGCCCGTACACCTTCGCTAATTCTTCTAGTTTCGTGGCTTTTCTAGATATCTCAGTTAATTCCCGTTTAACAACTCAACTTAATCAAGTTTATGCTCAATACCTCTGCTGTAGCCAGGTATTAAACACAAACTTGATAGAGTTGAGTTACTTTGCTGTGGCTAGGTCAAGACACTGGATTATTCCAACCAATATTTTTTTTTCTCTTAGCCATGTTTTTGGGGATATTAGTGCATGCATTTGTATTATCTGTATTATAATTAGTTTTTCTCGACAAAATCTAAAGAAGGATCTGCAATGTAATCGGTCCTGACTTGGCATCTCGACTTTTGTCACTTTCACACCAATGTGACGCGGCTTCTCTCTGTCTTTTCTACAAATATTTTCATGGCAATTTCTGTGATGAGCTTTTTCCCTCTGTTGCCCCGACTACAAGTGGGCTAATATATTGGTACATAGGTCTTATCCTTTTACCGTTGAAATAGTTAAATGTTACAACATCTTCTACTCTAATAGTTTCTTTTCTCGCACTTTCGGTCTGTGGAACTACTTTCCGTTTACTTGCTTCCCTGATAGCTACAATATCCCAAAATTTAAATGCAACGTCAATTGTCATCTATCTTTTTATATCTCGTTCATCTTTTATTATTTTTTCAATACCCACTATAGCAAGTCTTTTCTCTCACTGTAACCCACTTGCTGATAATTAAGAAAAATGTACAATTTCTTTTTTTCTAACAAAAATACTTAAATAAAAGAAAAGATGGAGAAGGGTGTGATCCCAGTAATTAAAAGAAAATAAAGTAAAACATTCAACGAGAATAAAACTATTTTGTCATGGATCAGTCCAACTCATAAAAATAAGAGTGGCCTTTGTACTCTGCCGACAAACAGAATCAAGAAGCTCACTCACTAATGGCGGGTGAAGGACGAAAATTAATTGGAAGTACAAAAGGCTGGTTCAACCAAGATAAAAACAGTCAATCAGTTAAGTGCCCTACGTGATACACGCTTGGGCGATCATGTCTCGAAAGTAACATGACTGACTGTGCAGAACATTATCCTACAGTAGATTGCCATTACTTTCTGCGGTAAACTGGTTGCTGACCAAGGCTATAGAACCCAATCTGTCCTGTTATTTAACCCATAACTGGAGGGAAGAGACGGATCAATACCTTTCCCACGAGTATTTGCGCGTAAGTGAAAGCAACGAATTTGACTGGAATTCGAACTCGGCTCCCCGATTTGTCGTTCCGAGCCGATATCCACTGCACCACAACACACATAACAAGGAGGATAAAAAACTGGGGAGATCGAGAATTTTCCCAAATGATCATAACAAAATAGATACATCTGGCTGAGGCAGAGAACGACAGTCTCTCACGTTTACAAAGGAGACAGGTGAGACTAGCTTAACTAGGGGTGGGATCTACTAGGAATCCACCCAGTTGAGACACGAGAGGGCTAAAATAAGAAATTAAGACACGAATCAAGGTTGCAACACTTACCCCCTTTTTGCTGAAATCTACCGAGACCAATCACTTCCTATCAATTTTAATCTTTACCTTAAGGTGATGTCCAAAACATCCAATCAGATCCTGATGAGAATCGTGTTCGTTTCATAAGATTCCCTCCGTTCGCGTCACC
Organism: Ascarosepion bandense; assembly: GCA_037127315.1. NCBI lineage: Eukaryota > Metazoa > Mollusca > Cephalopoda > Sepiida > Sepiidae > Ascarosepion > Ascarosepion bandense. The sequence continues at coordinate 3,428,519 of JBBBDQ010001330.1, read as the reverse complement.
CATACCACCATTCTTGTCACGGCCATCAGCGTGAGAAACGCCAACCGTTCCACTCCCGACCAAGGTGGCGACAAACTGTCACGCACGTACGCGACATCCATGGACACAAACTGTTCGGGTTCGATTCGAGCCGTCAACTCACCGACATCAGCAGATAGAGGAAGAAGGCGTGCTCGGCGGTCTCATCTAAACCACGATCATACCGATATGTCTGCCAATTCCATCTTGAAACCCATGCCATTTAGAGGCTTCGCATTCAGGGTCAATCGCAAGGTAAGCGAAAACTTAGGTTTACTAAGATAAACCACCGCTGGCGCACAGTAGCACAACTCACCCACCGACAAGCCAAGCCAAGCCGTTTCAATCTTAAAAGTCTAGATGATTTTCTGTGTTTTTCCATAAAAAAAATCAGGAATTAATAAATACTTCATATTCCCCTGGTGAGACGTAACTTCCACTCATGGTCGTGGGGAGAAGCTACTTAAGTGGAACTTACGTCTCACCAGGAAAATCTGAAGAAAATGAGGGTGGTTTGCTAACATGAGTGTGACATGACGTCTCATAACCGTGGACATTAGGACTGGTGGAACTAAACACTCTGCAAGGAAACAGCGATAGAAAACTTATATCTCACAGGGGGGATATGAAGGGGACGAAGGTGGTTCGCTACAATGAGCGTGGCATCGCATGTCTTCCTCACAATTGGTGAAAGTTCTGAGTCCGATCGGCGATGGTGGCAGGTCACTAGTTTGGGCTTTGAGGCATTGCTAGATCCAGGTCAGAAGAGAGATCAGCTGCAAGGTTTGATCATCGGAGGTTTTCCTTTGTAGCTGTTAGTAAAGTTTATCTTTTTGCTATCCCTAATGAGGAAGGAGGGCTTGGATAATCTGATACTAACAGGCCAGATAGAGGGAAAAAGAGACTGGAGGAAAGCAACGGATAACATATTTGAAGGACCTAATCAGGTGGATGACGAAACGAGAATTTCATGGTGTAACAGGAGAAGGCGTGATAAGAGCCATCAGGGATAGGGAAACGTGGAAAGCCATGATCGCCCACGTCATAGAAGAAGAATATATATGCCAACTGTTTGTAAGAAATTATAATGTGGGTATAAAATGGGGATCCAATCTATATTATAATCAATATATAAACTGATCCGTCATTTTGTGGCCGTGCTAGTTTCTATACATATATATTCTAGAATTATGGGCTTGAGCTAGTGGATGGCAGAGCAGGGTTTCGGTGGTGTGACAGGAGAAGGCGTGCTAAGAGCCACCAGGGATAGGGAAACGTGGAAAGCCATGATCGCCTACGTCCTGAAGGGACAGGGCACATAGAAGAAGAAGAATCTTTGCTTACCATTTACCCAAAGTCTTCATGTAGATCTTGTGCTGATCTTTTCTGCCCCGCTTGCCTTCAATATGTTTTATAAGTGTCAATATTTTTTAGTCTTTTTCCTCATTAAGTGTCTTAGAAATTTCAATTGTTATTTTCTTCTACTGAGTGTAAGTGTTTTTCTTTTCGGTTTTCGGGAAATGAAAACTATGCAATATATATATATATATATTGATTTTTTTCTTTTCAGATCATAAATTATATAAAACATTCCTATGACACTACATGCATGCACAAGACAATTTATATATTTAGCATAAAGTAAAATAATATTCATCCTTGATAATGGCTAAAAATATAACTGAAAGTGCTTGGAAACATAAAACATTCGGACAGTTTTTATATGTTCCGAAAAGAAAAAAAAAATCACTTGAAAAATTATATAAGAAACTTAACCACAGCATTTTGTCTATAATTTTTAACGAAACTTGCACACACACACACACACACACACACACACACACACACACACACACATATATATATATATATTTATCCTTTTTGCAGACTACCGACTGTGAGCTCTGTCGGTGTTGAACAAACCCAAATGTCTGTAACAGGGATTGGGTAATATATGGGGAGAGAGAGAGAGAGAGAGAGAGAGAGAGAGAGAGAGAGAGAGAGAGACAGACAGACAGACAGACAGACAGAGAGAGATTTCTAATTCGTTTAATAAATTTCAACTATTTGACCTAGAATAGCCAAGTGAAGTTATTGATGAATTAATAAGTTTATCGTGTAAGCGATTTATCAGAAAGACATTTCTGATAAAAACAAATTATACATCTGCGAATGATTTTCTCTCTTAGTGGTGATAGTATTAAAAAATAAACACACAACAGACCCATTGTGTTATGACTGACAGCAGCTCCGTTTTATGTAGAATTTAGAACGTTATGATGAGTCATAAATAATTTTCGATTTTACAATTCTGTTCCTAAAAAAAAAAAAATCAATTATTCAAATAGAGGGTTAGTTAGTTAGGTAAGTGCCATACGTGATACACTCTTGGGCGATCATGTCTCAAAAGAGACATGACTGACTGGACAGAAGATTATCCCGCAGTAGGTTGCCATTGCTTTCTGCGGTAGACTGGTTGCCAGCCAAGTCTATAGAATCCAATCTGTCCTATTATTTAACCCGTAATTGGAGGGAAGAAACGGATTAATACCTTTCTCAAGGGTATTTGCGCGTAAGTGAATGCAATGCATTCGGCTGGAATTCGAACTCGGTTCCCCGATTTCTCGTTCCGAGCCGATATCCAATGCACCACAACGCACATAGAGAGTACGATGCGTAAATTGTCGCCATTATATATTTTTAATTTCGTGCGTTGTTCGCTTTTGATGTTGTCGAGTGCACAGTATAGTAGGGTCAATTGGAGGCCATCTCTAAGAAAACGATCACCATGACGTAATTCACTCCGCCAAAAATTTGTAAACGACATGTACTGCTAGGCATCCACACCGTACCTCCAATCCAATATGCATATTCCATAGTGTTTGGGTGTCAATCTGAGGACAGTGTAGAGGATTCAGAAAAAGTTAGATTTTTTTTAATCACATCGCCCCAAACAAGGCAGTTTACTGCCATTGGTGTGCAGGGGTTTACATAGGGAAAAAGCTTGTCAACTTCAATTCATCTAAGACCAAGCTGTTGTCTGTCAACCATTACAGGCAACCTCTCCTGCCTCCCATAAGCATGGACCAAGCGATTCTCCCGGAGAGTAATACACTACGCCTCCTCGGACTTACTCTGTCCTCAGACCTCAAATGGAACCACTATATTGAATCCATAGCAAAATCTACTGCTAAGAAGGTTGGGTCACTATGTCGATCCAGGATGTTTTTCCACCTGAATCCATCCTGCATATATACAAGTCAACCATCCGTCCGTGCATGGAGTACTGCTGCCATTTATGGTCAGGTGCCCCTGCCGTTCTCCTCAGTGTTCTTGACAGGCTCCAAAGGAGAGTCTGTAATGTGATAGGTACTGATCTGGCGGCTCGACTGCAGCCACTTCTCCATCGTCGAAAGGTGGCCTCCCTTTGTCTGTTCTATAAATACTTTCATGGCTTCTCCTCAGACGAACTTAAGTCACTGATGCCTCCTCAACAGGTGTTTACTCGTGCAACCAGACTGGCATCTGGGTCCCACCCATTCACAGTCAGGTTAGCCAAATGCAGACGACAATTCTACTCCTGCAGCTTCTTCTCTCATACTTCCCGCCTGTGGAACTCGCTCCCGTATTCTTGCTTTCCTGACGGCTACAACCTCCAGAAATTTAAATGCAAAGTCAATACTCATCTACTAACCACTGGACTCTAGCTCTCTCCCCACCCCTGTATAACCCTCCCTTTCTCTCCACCTATGTATCTGTCATCGTACCTGCTTTCTCAGCTTTCTATTGTTCCTTTCTAACTAGCTTGTACTCCTCACTCTTTTCTAATTAATCTTTTTACATTTATGTAGCCCCCTGCACATCAGTGGCGTTTCCGCCTTGCTCGGGGTGAGATGATTAAAAAAAAAAGAGTGACTAGATATAGGGGGTGTCAGGAAGAGGGTAAGAGAAGGATGAGAATACTGATGAGAGTGGAGTGGACGGAGAAAGGAGCATGAGAGAGAGAGACAGAGAGAGAGAGAGAGAGAGAGAGAGAGAGGATGCAAGTTAGTGTGATAGGAGATGACTATTGACTTTACATTTAATTTCTTGGAGATTGTAGCTGTCGGGGAAGCAAGTAAACGGAAGGGAATTACATAGGCTAGAAGCGCGAGAAAAGAAGCTGATGAAGTAGAATTTGCGTTTACATTTTATTGGTTTCACAGTAAAAGGGTGGGGCCTAGTTGCTAATCTTGTAGCTCGAGTAAATTGATATATAGGGGACACCAGTGAGCTAAGTTCATCGGAGCAGAAACCGTGAAAGTATTTGTAGAAGAGACACAGGGAAGCCACATTGTGCCGATGAGAAAGTGACAGTATGTGAGCTGCCAAGTAGGGATCGATCACAGATTCTCCGTTGTATTTTGTCAAGGACCCCTAGGTGGATAACAGGAGCACCCGACCAGATATGGCAGCAGTATTCAATGCACGGGCGGATGGTAGATTTGTATATGTGCAGGATGGTTTCAGACGGAAAAACTTCCTGGCTCCACACAGAACCGACCTTCTTAGCAGCGGATTTAGCTATGGATTCTATATAGTCATTCCACTTGAGGATGAGTCTAAAGATGATTACGAAGGTGTATGGAGGGATCACTAGTGATGTCAATGTTATGCCTCCATTCATCTTGCTATAAGGCCTCAGACTCAACACGGAGGCCTATATAAATTGCCTTGAAGAGGTGATGCTACTCTGTGTCAAGAGAGTGGCTGCTGGAAGACCCCATGTTTGGCATCATGACTCTGCAACATGCCACACAATCAGGAGAACCAAGTCATGGCTGTTATCACCCCTACATCTGGCCAAAAGTCCCCAGACGACAACCTCCTTGATTATTATGTGTGGAGCCTTATTGAGCAAGAGATCAGCAAAATTCATTGTAACATCAAAGAGGAACTGAAGGCGAGGATTATAGCAACGTTCACCAATTTAAACAAGGAGGCCGTCCAGAAGAGTTGCAGAAGTCGCCTGGAGGCCTTGGTTGAAGCCAATGGCGATTTTAATTTGTATTTATTTCTGAGATGATTAATTTTCAATAATCGTGGAATTATTTCAAACTTTTGTTCCCATCTTGGTTGATATAGGTGTTATGATAAACACAACGTTTCGACCAAGTACCCTCTGGTCATCATCATCATCAAACGTTGTGTCTATTATAACACCTATATCAACCAAGATGAGAACAAAAGTTCGAAATAATTCCAAGATTATTGAAAATTACTCACCTCAGAAATAAATACAAATTATGACAAGTGGCACGAACCCATTAACATAATCCAGTTGTCAAAATCTATCTGACACTTAATATAAAAGACTCCAAAAATACACTGCTAAAGTCATTCGGGACGGTGGCGTAGTGGATATAGTAGTTGGTTATACATGTGTTAGTATTATCTAGTAGTCATGCGTTCGATCCTTGGACTTGGTAGAACATCAAAGAACAATAATTGAATATTTCGCAATAATCAACAAGATATGCCACATCAGCCAATCTATGAACACCTGATGATGACCACAGGATACTTGGTCGAAACGTTTTGGCTATTATGATATCTCTATCAACCAAAATGGCGATTTTATTGAATAAATTTACTCTTTGGCATTTCAAAATATTTTTGTGTAATTTTGGTAAACATATCATTTAACATGAACTATCAGTGTTATTTCCATTTTTTGTGAGCGCGTGCGTGTGTGTGTCATAGCATGCGTTATTTAGACGACAAATTATCCATCGCACCATTATATCTGTTAAAATAAGATGTCAGTGTTAATTTCATTTTTGCATAATTTAGACGACAATTTACCCACCGCACACTTCATATCTGATAAAATGTAATATCAGTTTTATTTGCATTTGTGCGTCATTTAAACAAAAAAAATTATCCATTGCACCTTATATATGTTTTTTTTTTTTTTTTTTTAATAATTTCACCCCGAGCAAGGCGGAAACGCCACTGATGTGCAGGGGGTTACATAAATGTAAAAAGATTAATTAGAAAAGAGTGAGGAGTACAAGCTAGTTAGAAAGGAACAATAGAAAGCTGAGAAAGAAGGTGTGATGACAGATACATAGGAGGAGAGAAAGGGAAGGTTATACAGGGGAGGGGAGAGAGCTAGAGGCCGGTGGTTAGTAGATGAGTATTGACTTTGCATTTAAATTTCTGGAGGTTGTAGCCGTCAGGAAAGCAAGAATACGGGAGGGAGTTCCACAGGCGGGAAGTGCGAGAGAGGAAGATGTCAGTTTTATTTTCATTTTTTGACTCATTTAAACGACAATTTATAAATCGCACACTGTATATATTCATTTGAAATGACCTGTTACCATTTATCGGGCAACTTTTAAATTCATTTTGAATAAAAATCTAAAGGTTTTGATGTGAAAAGTTTTTCTACGAATTCTTGAATCAGTCTTTCACGAGAGTTTTCTTTTAAAACATTTCGTAACGATCGAAAAAAAAGGTAACGATTGGTTGGTTCAATGTCATGTAAAATATGGCAGGTGGAAGTAGAACAGACCAACCTAGTTCCAAAATGTTTTCCTGTTGTATGCAGTATTGCGTTATTTTGTGGGAGAACAACATTTTTCCTATTGCCAAACGCAGAATGTTTTTCGGTCAAACATTTATAGAGATGTTGCAGCTTCTGGACATAGAAATGTGCATCTTGTGCGCCTTTTTATATCTTTAGAGTTTTTGTCACTAATTATTTGTTCTCTGTAGAAAATAAGGGTAAAAGAGCATTGACTCGACACTGGAAGAAAAAACAGGACAGCACCAAACTTGAGTGGAAAAAAGAAAGGCTTTTTAACAGAAAGAGGAAGAAAGAAAGGGAAGATACAAAATAGGTTTTAAAAAATGGTTGCAAAAAACAGTGGTTTTTGCGAAGAGGCAGAAAAGTTCACTCGGTTAACAGTTCTTATTCGTTAACAGTTCTATATTCGTCTTCAGGTTGAAGAGGGATTCAGTTTTCGAATGCTTTACTGCAACTGTTGGGACATCCTCGATCCTAAGTTGTTTTCTTCTTGGCCGCTCCATTTTCAGACACCATGTGGCTGCTGGTTGAGTTTCACGGAGCTAAATTTGTCCGTGTTGACTCGTAGGCTTCGCAGGAAAAAAGAGGCCATGATAGGCTGCTTTCAGCCCAAGCCCAGGGATCGGTAATAACGACCACTACAAAGGGAGGCAATTCATTTATCTATATAATACTAGCAGTATAGCCTGGCGTTGCTCGGGTGTAATGAAAGCATTAAAACTAATCCATGGTCCAGGAGCTCAGACTCTATGGACGTTGGCACAAAAGACTAAAAAGCAAAAGTTGTTTCCAGTTAAAGCGAAACCGTAGACTGAAAGAAAAATGAATGGATGCAAGTCAAATTTTGATTTCCTGTTATCGATATCGAATATGTTTTTTTCGTCTTAAACCGAATTTTGAAGGCTAAATAAGTCCTCTGAGTAAATGTTATCATGGATGAGACTAAGAACTACAATTATACCTACTTAGAGCCAAACCCGAAGCAAAAACTAAAATAAAAGGGCTGAAAAAAATACAGACATAAAGGCAGATAAAGAGACACACACACAAACAGCTTCCCTTTTTATATTATCGATTTTCTGCACTATTGTAAGAACTGTAACCTTGAAATTTCTGGTTATCGTTTCTTATGTCTTTGTCTATGAGTGTATCAAATTTGATTAAAATCGGACCACTACTTCTATAACCCGATTTTTTCGATTATCGATTTTCGATATTTATCGGGGGTATCTCGACATAAAACCTAGCTAAGAACACTCACAGACACGTATAGTACCACTGTGTAAATTTTCAAGAAAATTGGTTCAGCCGTTTCGGAGTCTATAGGTAACGGACACACACACACACACACACACACACACACACACACACACACACACACACACACACAAAATTCCATTTATAAATAAGTTTAGATTTCCAAAAATCTCGTGTGTGTTCTTGAAAAATCAATTCACCTCAAGGTGATAACGTAACTAAGACGCAAGGAGTTACTGGGAGTGAAACAGAATGAAACGTCTTTAGAAGGAACCAAAAACCCAACTCTAAACAGGAAACAAGCCATAAAATTCTGTTCCTCTTCAAAAGACCGGAGAGGAGTGTGAGCCGGACGATATGCGAACCTATTTACTCCTATTGAAGAAAAAATTAGTAAATAATATTTCTGCATGCAGACAAAGACAATAGAAATATAGAGTTGAAGTAGGCTTTAAAAGGAACAGGAAACCCAGTCTCTAAACAGGAAAGAAGGAATAAACATCTAGTCCTGTTCAAAAGACCGATTAGCAGTGTCTTATAATGCTTTAAATAAAAAATACCCTGACGATACCACCAAACACACAACGTTATCTGTCTTTCATGGAGCTAAGCTTCTGCGGAGAGTATCTTCGTCAAACTTTTGCGTTAATCATTGTCTCATGCAAATTACTTTTCATTACCTCTTATGATTTTTCATTTTACAGTTTATCTGGCTAAATGCAACTGTAAAATCTATGTTAACAGTTTCTTTTCTCGCACTTCTCGCTTGGAGAACTCCACTCCGGCTCCATGCTTTCCAGCTAATTTTAATCTGCAAAAGTTTAAATCCAATGTCAATCGCTATCTGCTGCTCTCCTGATTACTCTTCCTCTGTTCATACTTCTAAGCAATGTTTCTGTTTTTAGCTCTTTCACACCCAGTAACCCCTTGTATCTTAACGGCTTTACTGCCTAGCTTGGGGTTAAACAAAAACAACAATAAACAGTTGTGATGCATTTGTCATTATCATTATGTTATAGTGGAACATCCTGCCATCCCCGAGAATATAATGCTCTACTTGATAAAAGACGGTAACGAGCGGTACCACGGAGGAAAGCTCTTAGGCATTCACCTGATTGCTCTATGACACTGTCGGCTCTCTGCCTTCGGGTAGAGGGCGCTTTCTGCTTCCGAGCAGAGAATACAAACCCAGTCGTGGTTCCGCCGAAGGGTAGAACCACGACTGGGGAAAAATAGACAGACATTTTTTGGCCCGGCTATATGGCCGGGAATACCCACTATAAAATGACCATGTGTCACATCTGGCCTTGGGTGGGAAGGCTAGTAAATACAAAAAGGTCTTAGGCATTCGCCTGACTGCTCTATGACACTGTCGGCTCTCTGCCTTCGGGTAGAGGGCGCTCTCTGCTTCCGAGCAGAAAACACAAACCCAGTCGTGGTTCCGCCGAAGGGTAGAACCACGAATGGGGAAAAATAGACAGACATTTTTTGGCCCGGCTGTATGACCGGGAATACTCACTATAAAATGACCATGTGTCACATGTGGCCTTGCGTGGGAAGGCTAGTAAATACAGGAAAGGTCTTACGCGAAGGCATTCACTATTCAATAGTCGATTCCGCTCCAGCTTGTAGGCTTGCCTATATGTGTATTATTGTTAATTGTACCTTAGTACAATAAATCTGTATTTCTTATTACTGGTGTGGAGTTCCATTCTTCAACTGACCTATTTATACTGTATTCTTTTTCGGGATATATCACATTAGTTCCCTAAAACGGAAATTACTGTTGACCCAAATGAATGAAGAGAAAACAGAAATTTAACTGGATACTAGGCTTTAAGATTTCGAAATGTCTGTCCACTTCCATTCATTTGGGTTGTAACATTTCCTTTTTGAGTTGAGGTACTGTACCCTGGAAAAACAGAAAAAAAAAAATAACACACACACACACACACACACACACACACACACACACACACACACACACACACACAATCTGCGTGCGAAGTTTTACTATTCAATTCATAGAAGTATTATGGCTCAGTAGGTTTGTAGTCTAACAAGGCTATTAGCTGATTATTAGTATGTAATTATATCGCGTAAAATAAATATTTTTATGCTTAATATGTACAATAGTTAATATATCCAATTATATGCGTCTCTGCTCAAATACATAATGGTGCATCTCTAGTTGGTCACATTTGTTTGTTTAGTGGCATATCAACGATTTATGGGTCATCAGTCAGTTAAGTGCATGATACACGCTTAGGCGATCATGTCTCGAAAGAGACATGACTGACTGGGCAGAAGATTATCCCGCAGTAGGTTGCCATTACTTTCTGCGGTAGACTGGTTACCGACAAAGGCTATAGAACCCAATATGTCCTGTTATTTAACCCATAACTAGAGGGAAGAGACGGATTAATACCTTTCCCAACGGTATTTGCGCGTAAGTGAATAGAAGGAATTCAACTGAAATTTGAACTCGGCTCTTCGATTTCTCGTTCCGAGCTTGATATCGACTGCACCACGAAGTACATTCATTATATGGGTCATACAATGCCGAAATTTTAATTTTCTTGGGAGCATGAATAATTTCTTTTACAAAAATATATCTTTGGCAATTTTGTTTATTATAAAAAAGTTTGGCTGGTATTTCTACTATAAAACAATTTATAATTTGATAGTACTTTGACCCCATTTTGGGGGTTAACTATTTTCTCATAGCTGGGATCGTAGCAGGTGCTACTACTCCGCCTCAGGGTGGATCTGGGAACACTGTAATTAAGAGGTGGTCTCACGTTTCTAAAAATCTTCCGATCAAAGAGCTTGTTGCCTGATATGGCTTATCATAGCTGGTCGCGTAATTGAAAGATTGTCGTGTCCTTTTGCAATCCGATAATGTGACCTTAAGGACACATAGCCCAGTGGATATAAACGTTGGTTAGTTCCCGTGACTTGACCCAAAAGAGTTGTGAGTTCAATACCAGGCTACAGCAGTGGTGAACAAATAAATTACAGGGTCAGAGTGAGATAACTCATGACTACCAAAAGAGGCACTACTCCGCAAGGAATGAAGATCACATACCCCAGTGATTGTAATAAAGTGTTCGTTTCGAAATTCATAGCACCTGAAGAAAACCGGAGCGTACAACAGCCGAAACATCGTACAAATGGCAACAAAGATGAGGACAATAGTCCGAATAATGTAAATACTGTAAGTACTACCCCATCTCAGAAATATAGACATTTACTAAAGAAACAGTGTGTTGACTGAGGTTTGATTTCATTGGTCAGATACGTGTCAGCTGTAATAAATCAATACATGAACATTTTAGGATGTGCGTTGTGGTGTAGTGGATATCGGTTCGGAACGACAAATCGGGTAGCTGAGTTCGAATTCCAGTTGAATTCCTTGCATTCACTTTCGCGCAAATACCCTTGGGAAAGATATTAATTCGTCTCTTCCCTCCAATTATAGGTTAAATAACAGGACAGACTGGGTTTTATAGATTGGTTAGCAACCAGTCTATTGCAGAAAGCAATGACAACCTACTGCGGGATAATCTTCTGCCTAGTCAGTCATGTCTCTTTCGAGACATGATCTCCCAAAGCGTGTATCACGGATGGTACTTAAATGACTAAATGTGACCGAATATGAAACCTTTTGATCATGCTAACCATAACCCACTTCTGTGACGGAATATTACAGAATATATTACACACGGACTACCGATTTGCTAGTTTCAGTGTTTTTAAAACACGCACGCCCCCCCCAAAAAAACCCACAAAAATACTTTGTAATGACGAGAAAGATATCTTTGTTTACAACTGGGTCATAGCAAGATGTTGTCATCTGATCAGAAACGGGCGGTAACTGCGTTACTATCAGCAATTCTCAAGCAGGAATATTGGCTTTGAATTATGAAATGACTATAAAAAATGTCCAATTTTGTTATCTAATTTGGTCTGCCAATAACAGGATTTCCAAAATGAAGGAAACGAGAAACAAATGTCTTGAAGCAGAAAACATTGAATTAGGATCAAATTGATGTGGGAGAGAAAGCCGGTTTTGCTGTCTTGCAAAAGATGATAATTATTTTAAAAGTGCAACGAGAGGAAAGAAGAAGACGTGTAAATTGATGATGATGGTGGTATTGATGATGATCATGTGACAAAGATGGCGAAAATAAAATGAAGAAGAAAAGGATGGGTAATTAAGAATAAAAATAGAACTGACGACAAATTATCGAAGAAAAAAAAGGAATTAATAATGACATTTATATGTATAAATGACACAAGAACGTATAGAAGATAATGGCGGTCAGAGCAAGACTAATTCTATCTACGACTTTTACAACAACTAATAAGAATAATAGTAATGGCAAAATGAATAATAAATAAAAAAGTAAATTACTGCTATAAACAAAATAATAAATGAAAAAAACAAAAAAAACAAATTAGAAGCACAAAATAATAGAAATGGTAATGATTAGAATAATTCCTAATTAGAAATGAAAAAGCTAATGAGAATCAGTAATGATAAAAGAGATACTATTTTTTTTATTATGAATAGAATTATTACCACTACTAATAGTACTACTAATAATAACAACACTAATACTACTACGTCATAGGTATGACCATAAACTACACCCGACTGCGAGGCCTCCGAACCACCCACGTCTATGGTACAGGTGCAGAGGCTCATCCCTTGTTCCCTGTTCAAGATGTGGTTTCCGGCTTTCTCTTTTCCAATCTTTTCACTTTTCTTTTTTTTTCTTTTTCATTTTTTTCTCAATTGGAGTAGATAGACTAAACTATCGCCCGGTTCACACTCCACCCACGTCTATTGTACAGGTGTAGAGGCTCATCCCTTGTTCCCTGTTCAGGATGTGGTTTCCGGCTGTCTCTTTTCCAATCTTTTCACTCTTACGTAGCCCCCTGCACATCAGTGGCGTTACCGCCTTGCTCGGGGTGATATGATAAAAAAAAAACAAAAAAAAAAAACTGGAGGTTTTCAGGAACGTGGAACCAGCTTTTAATTGCTGTTGTTCCAAGGCCCACCCTGACCCGAGGTGGCAGTATCTGTTAGGGTCCCAGCTATGGGCAAATAGTTAACCCCCAAACTATAATCAAAACACTATTAATAGAAATACATTTTTATATTTGTTTATATTTCTGAGATGAGGTGATATTTACTGTATTTACATTATTCGGACTATTGTCCTAATCTTTTTTGCCATTTGTACGACATTTCGGCCGTTGTACACTCCGGCCTTTTTCAGGTGCTAGGAATTTCGAACCGAGCCCTTTATTACAATCACTGGGGTATGTGATCTTCATTCCTTGTGTAGTAGTGCAATTAAGCATTAAATGACCCATAAGTATTTGATTTACCGCTAAACAAACAAAAACTAATACTACTAATGATTGATTGCTTCATTTTCTCCGTCTTATCCACACATTGTAGGTTTTTTAAAGTCAGGAAGTATGTTATATTGTAAGAATGTTTTTTATAATAATAATTTAGTCAAGTTTTACTAACTAGTCTTACTAACTAAACTATAGTTTGAGGGAGAAGAGTTGGATTCATGCCTTTTCCAAGCTTTTATTGTTATGTCTGTGTGCAGTGTAAAATCAGATAAAATTGTAATTATTATTATTATTATTATTATTATTATTATTATTATTAGTAGTAGTAGTAGTAGTAAAAATACCTATAACAGAAAACGGAAAGTGCAACACTGAGATCCGAAGGCGATTAGCATGGCGAAGGAAGCATTCCAGAAGTTGAGTAAAGTATTAAGAAACAGGACAATTTCGCTAGAAAAAAAAGAAGAGAGAACTGGATTGCTATGTGTTGTCAGTTCTTCAATATGACAGTGAATGCTGGACAATATCATCAAAAATGAAACAAAAGCTTGAAGCAACTGAAATGTGATTCTACAGAAGGATGCTGCGGATATCATGGACCAAGCATGTGAGCAATGGCGAGGTTTTGGAAATGATGGAAACGAAAAGGAAATTAATATTGAGCACCAGGAAGAGACAGCTGAATTTCCTGGGACATGCAATGAGGAAAGAGGGCTAGTAGAACCTGATACTAACAGGCCAGATAGAGGGAAAAAGAGACAGAGAAAAGCAACAGATAACATATTTGAAGGACCTGATCAGGTGGATGATGGAACGAGGGTTGCGTGGTGTAACAGGAGAAAGCATGGTAAGAGCCACCAGGGATAGGGAGACGTGGATGGCCATGATCGTCTACGTCCTGAAAAGACAGGGTACAAAGAAGAAGAAAAAGAAGTACTACTACTAGGAGTAGCAGCAGTAGTAATAGTATTGTCATTGTGTATTTAAACTCAGTGGATTCGTTAGTTTTATTTAGCTTCTATGTGTTATTTTATGTCAAAATCTGAATATTTTGTACACAAATTTATTTATTTTTTATCTCGGGAGATAATGATTTTTTTTAATGATACAGATCTTACTAAGTAGCACATAGCTAGAGAAGAAAGGGTGGATTTCTATCTTTCCAGAGATATTGACGCGTAAGTGAATATAACAAATAAAACTGAAATTCGAACCCGGCTCTACAATTAACAATTCCGAGCCATTATCCATTATCCTTCTCGCACAAGCAAGCTTAAGATCAATTGTGGAAATAGGCTTAGTTTGAATAAGGTTTGGAGGTCTTAGCAAAAATCACCGTACTTTGGACATTGTGGTCTGGCGCTACAGAATCACTAAAAAACTGTACAAAATAACAAAAACCATACTTGAATACTATGTAGGGATTAAATAAAAATACGAAATAAAATAAAAACACTAAATAAAATTAAAATACAAAATAGAATAAAAACTACGAAATAAAATAAAAATACAAAATAAAATAAAAGTACGAAATAAAATAAACATAAACATTTCCCATGAGTCCTCTGACAGGAAAGACAATTGACGCATGTGCAAAAAGAGAGGCCTCCTGGTGCCAAAAATAAACTCGATCTCTTTCTCTGTTGGACTTTGGATGGTAAAGACGTGCCAAACTGTTCGGGAAGATATTTCCCCAACAAGAGGTCGTTGGAACCCAAAAAAATAAAATCAGTGTCCAAACTGTCCCTCTAGTGTCTCTGTATCTTTCCTTTTCTCTTTGCCTATTTATTTCAGCGGCGAAAGCCATTCAACAAGTTTTGGATGTTTGGGCGAAAGAACCAACCCAGCAGTAATAGCCGTAACATTCCATAATGGTGACCACGACGTGATACGAACACGCAACTGTCAACAGCAGCAACCATTAAAATGAAAAGCACATGTAACTCGAATAGAAAATAATGACCTAATGAAGGTGTTAACATTTCACAATACATCAAGTCGAAGGCTTGGGCAGAAACCCCTATTAATACTAGAAAGAGCGATAAGAGCTTAAGAAACCTGTTTCCTAAAAAAGTGTTAAAAAATGAAAGATAAATTTCGACCGAGAGTAGTACTAGCTGCTCGGTCAATGAATGCCAAATGTTTCCTTATAGGGAAACGACTAATATTACTTTTACTATTACCACTACAGAACCTAGTATTCCCAAGCGGTCACGCATCTAAGTACTGATCATGCTCGACGTTGATGAAATTCGGCGTTTCAACGTTATATACGCGTAACCCTTAATGCTACTAATGATAGTACAACTTTAAAAGTAGGGAGGATGGTTAATGCTTATTGAATATGCCTTGTGTGCAACATAACCAAACTTCTTGCAACTAACAGGTTTTATTCAGAACATTATCAGCAGATGGATTTCTGGAAGAATAAAAGTATACCTTTTGTATGTTTAAATAGAAATTTATTAATAGAAAAGAATAACATGAATTGGTAGAAGTTAATGTTCAATGGGAAACAGTATTAAGAAGTTAAGTTATCAAGAGTTCGTAGTAGTTCTTGCAAGTGTGAGTTTATGTGTACGTAGGTAGGAACGTATGTGTGCATGTATGTGTGAGCGTTATCTTTGAGTACTAATGTCTTTGAAAGATTCGCCCAGGGTGAATGGTGAAAAGGAAAGAGGTGGGAGAAAGAGAAAGAGAGAGACAATAATAACGATCGCTTGATGTTTGTCAAGGCACGTGTTAATAACGATCGTCTCCTTTCTCTCTGGCGACAGCCGAGCTTGCTCCGTCTTTTATTTCGTTTGTGAGGCTTCGAATAGGTCATTTGGGAATTCACTTCCGGATGTGATTCTGGCCATTCTATTTTGTTTTTAAATGTTTTCTAGTTTTCTATTGACCGAAAAACATTTCGCATCGAGGTGTGAAATTTCACGAGGTTTGTGTGTGTTAAGCAAAGTTTGTAAATTCGAGCAAATTCGTTTATTTCGAACAAAATCAACGAGTCAGTGCTTAGCATTGTCAGAATAATTAGATCTGAAAAAAAATTAGTTGAAAGAAAAAAACAAAGAACTAGTCAGAAAAATTAGAGCTTTTGGAAGAGATAAGTCATTGTAAAACGTGAAAACATTTTTCAAACTCTTCCAGTTGTTAAGTTCGGTTTCGGCCCCAACCAGTTGTAGACAGGTGAAAGCCATCATTAGAATTACCTTGTGAGAAAGGACATGAGGAAAGTTCTGTGAAGTTAATTAGGGGCTTTATAAGAACCACAGAAAAAACAAAAACAAAAAAATAACGTTAGACATGCGTTGAAAGATCTCTTGTAGATTCAGATATTGGAGAAGAGAACAGCGCTCGAAAAAAAGAGATTAGATTAGATTCCTAATGACTTTGTGGGTAGTAGTTGCAGATTGTTTGGAAAATGTTTAGATATGGTATTTAGAGTAAGACGGGTCCATTTTTAGATTGGGTTAGTTGGGAACTTAGAACTATAAGGATGACAAACTAATCCTCCGATCGAAACATGTGCCAGCATCATCAGACACAGTCAGACCTTAGGTACTTTTCTTTGTTTATTTTTCTCTCGTTTGGTTGTTGTTATTATTGTTGCTCAGACAAACTTGAAATGATATGCACTGCAAAAAATAGAAACAAAAAAACTAAAAACAAAAAAACAAAGAAACAAAAGAAAAAGAAAAAAGCAGATTTCTATGTTCAATTATACTATGATTGGAATTGAGGAATTTCCATGTGTGATGGAAACTCGGGCACAGTTTCACATGAGTATGCGAGGTCATTTACTCGATGTCAATATGTAAATTGAAGATGCAGTTACCGTCTACGACGTACGGACGTCACCGGGCTGTTTGTGGGTATGATGAAATTCCAATAGAGAGGGAAAGACAGAAAGACGAACTTGTGATCAGTATAACATTTTATTGATGTGTGTGTTTCATGAAAAGAAAAAAAAAAGAACTTTTTGAACTTTATAGAAACTTTCTTTTGTGTGTTCTTCGAAAAGAAAATAAGGAAAAACGAACTTTTTAGACTTTACGAAACTTTCTCTTGAGTTCGTGTTTTGAAAAGAAAAAAAAAAGAGAAAAAGAAAAAGAGCAAATAATAATAATTGTGACAAGGAGAAAGAAAAGAAAAATTAGTTGGTCTTCACTTTTCACTTCCAGAGCATTGTGCATTATTTTATTTTATTTATATTTTTAGTTTAGGGTTTTCTTCAGGGCATCAGAAAATAGTTGGTCGATGCCACAAAGTTGATAGACTCACTAAAAACAAAAACAAAAAAAAATGGGGACAAAGGATGCTTAAAGCAAATCATTTATTTAGTGGTCAGTATGTTGGTTGTGATTAGCGCTTGAACGAACCGATAAAATAAAAAAGAAAATGAAAAAAAAAAAAAGAAAAGAGTTATTGTCCAATTGATAAGGCAAAGGATTATCGCTGTGGCGAAAAATTGCTATTTCTTGACAGGCTCCAAAGGAGAATCTCTAATATGATAGGTACCGACTTGGCGGCTCGACTCCAGCCACTTTCCCACCGACGGTATGTGGCTTCCCTCTGTCTGTTTTATAAATACTTTCATGGCTTCTGCTCCAACCAACTTAAGTTCACCAGCCTCTGCAACAAGTATTTACTCGTGCAACCAGACTGGCAACTGGCTCTCACCCATTCACAGTTAGATAAATTAAATGCAGACAACAATTCTTTCTCGCAGCTTCTTTTCTCGCACTTCCCGCCTGTGGAACTCGCTTCCATATTCTTGCTTTCCTGACGGCTACAACCTCCAGGAATTTAAATGCAATGTCAATACTCATCTCTTAACCACTTGACTCTAGTTCTTTCTACACCACCCTGTATATCTTTTCCTTTCTCTCCACCTTTGCAACTGTCATCACACCTGTATTTCCATACCTCCTTTGCTCCTTTCCAACTGGTTCGTCTTTCTCTTCACTCTCTTTACTCTCTCCTATCTAATCTTTCAAAAATTTAAGTACCTAGGAAGTGTTCTAACAGGAGATGGAAAGTGCGACACGGAGATCCAAAGGCGAATTGCCATGGTAAAGACGCGTTCCAGAAGATGAGCAAAATACTAACACACAGGAAAATCTCAATAGAAACAAAGAAAAGAGAGCTAGACTGCTACGTGATGTCAGTTCTTCAATACGGCAGTGAATGCTGGACAATATCATCGAAAACGAGGACAAAACTTCAAGCAGCGGAAATGTGGTTCTACAGAAGGATGCTGCGGATATCGTGGACTGAGCATGCAAGCAACGATGAGGTGTTGGAAAGAATGGCAACAAAAAGGAAATTGATACTGAGCATCAGGAAGAGACAACTGAAGTTCCTGGGACACGCAATGAGGAAGGACAGCCTGGAGAACCTGATACTGACTGGACAGATAGAAGGAAGGAGAGACAGAGGAAGGCAGCGGATAACATATTTGCAGGGTCTGATCAGGTGGATGATGGAACGGGGGTTGCTAGGAGCAACAGGAGCAAACATACTAAGAGCCACGAGGGATAGGGAGACATGGAGAACCATGATCGCCTACGTCCTGAAGGGACAGGGCACATAGAAGAAGTAGCCCCCTGCACATCAGTGGCGTTATCGTCTTGCTCGGGGTGATACGATTAAAAAAAAAGGTCAGTTGTGAAATGATGAATCTAAAAAGTGCAGAAAATTTTCGTAGCTGACAAAGGTATGCGGAAGATAAATTCTGTTATGGTTATAAATTATTTAATCACACGTCTTGGAATGGTGATTTTCTAAGTGTAGCTTAGTTGTGGTGTAAGACCGAAATTATGGAGAACCAGGTGAGGTTCAAGGTCACTCTTCGGCGCTAACCATTATTCCATGTCGGAGTGCCAACGCATCTCAGTAAGTGTCGACGGACGACCTACTCAGTGGAAATTAAAAAGAAAAAATAAGAAACAAAAAAAATTTTTTTTATGCAAATCGTTTTCTAGTCGGAGTCATTGTTATAACTAAGTTAGAAGACTAACTTAGCGTTTGCATAAAGAGAATTAACATCGTAGACATGCGCACAATGTGAAGAGAAAGGAATGTCACCTTTGATATTGATATATTTTTTGTTATTTTTGCATGTGTTATTGTTGATTCTCTTTTTTTTAGTTATATTATGTAAATACTAGCAGTATAGCTCGGCGTTGCTCGGGTGTAATGAAAGCGTTAAAACGAATCCATGGTTCTGGAACTCAGACTCTTTGGGCGTTGGCACGAAAGACTAAAAAGCAATAGTTGTCAAAGCGAAACCGTAGATTGAAAGAAAAATGAATGGATGTAAGTCAAATTTTGATTTCCTGCTATCGATATCAAACTTTCTGCACTATTGTAAGTACTGCAACCTTGAAACTTCTGAATATCGTTTCTTATGTCTTTGTCTATGAGTATATCAAATTTGATTAAAATCGGACCACTCCTTCAATAACCCGTTATCTATAGACTCCAAAACGGCTGAACCGATTTTCTTGAAAATGTAAACAGTTCTACTGTAAGCGTCTGCGAATGTCATTTGCCAGGTTTTTTGTCGTGGTACCCACGATAAATATCGAAAACCGATAATCGAAAAAATCGGGTTATAGAAGGAGTGGTCCGATTTTAATCAAATGTGATACACTCATAGATAAAGACATAAGAAACGATATTCAGAAGTTTCAAGGTTGCAGTTCTTACAATAGTGCAGAAAATCGATAATATATATATATAAAAGGCAAGACGTTTGTGTGTGTGCTTGTTTATCTGCCTGTATGTCTGTATTTTTTTCAGTCCTTTTGTTTTAGTTTTTCCTTCGGGTTTGGCTCTAAGTAGCTATAATTGTAGTTCTTAGCCTCATCCATGATACCATTTACTCAGAGGACTTATTTAGCCTTCAAAATTCAATTTACGACGAAAAAAACTTATTTGATATCGATAGCAAGAAATCAAAATTTGACTTACATCCATTCATTTTTCTTTCAGTCTACGGTTTCGCTTTAACTGGAAACAACTATTGCTTTTTAGACTTTCGTGCCAACGTCCAAAGAGTCTGAGCTCCAGGACAATGGATTAGTTTTAAAAGCTTTCATTACACCCGAGCAACACCGAGCTACACTGCTAGTATATATATATATACTAGGTGCGATTGGTAAATTGGCGCAATTGTTTTATTATTTCAATTTTTTTTTTTTAATCATATCACCCCAAGCAAGGCGGTGACGCCACTGATGCGCATGGAGCTACTTAAGAGTAGATTGATTGGAAAAGAGAAAAACCGGAAACCACATCCTAAACAGGAAACAAGGGATGAGCCTCTTCACCTGTTCAAAAGACGTGGGTGGAGTGTGAAACGGGCGATAGTTAAATATTCTTTAAGCTGAGTCTGAGCACCAGGACCGTGGATTAGTTTTCATGCTTTCATTACACCCGAGCAACGCCGGGCTATACTGCTAGTTAAACATAGAATAAGCTACGTTAGGGATAATTTTCCCCAACACCGCAAGTTGTCATAAAAGCTAAACATTAACCTAAAAATTTATCATTTTCTTAAATTGTTTCGTCAAATCTACACTGACCCTCATCAATCATTATTTATTTTTGACTTTCTGTTGATGAGGGGACTTGATAATACAGTCAGTTAAGTGCTATACGTGAAACACGCTTGGGCGATCATGTCTCGAAAGAGTCATGACTGACTGGGCAGATGATTATCCCGCAGTAGGTTATCATTGCTTTCTGCGGTAGACTAGTTGCCAGCCAAGGCTATAGAACCCAATCTGTCCTGCCATTTAACTCATAGCTGGAGGGAGAAGAGATATATTACATTATTATATTAAGTATAATTAGTGGGGGATTAGTTTATTACTTCATAACAATAGAAAACTGATCCCCCACTTTATGTCCAATAGAAGTTTTAATTGTTTCCAACTATTATATTCAGTAAGTCAGTTAAGTGCCATACGTGAAACACGCTTGGGCGATCATGTCTCGAAAGAGCCATGACTGACTGGGCAGAAGATTATCCCGCAGTAGGTTGCCATTGCTTTCTGCGGTAGACTGGTTGCCAGCCAAGGCTATAGAACCCAATCTGTTCTGTTATTTAACCCATAACTGGAGGGAAGAGATGGACTAATACCTTTCCTAAGGGTATTTGCGCGTAAGTGAATGCAATGAATTCAACTGGAATTTGAACTCGGCTTCCCGATTTCTCGTTCCGAGCCGATATCCACTGCACCACAACGCACATCCTTTGATAATACAAGGTAACCAAAAAATTTCTGTCCGTTTTTAAAAGAAAAAAAGAAAACGCTTCACAGTATGTGTAACTTATATTTAGTCTTCGACGTAATCGCCATCGGCATCCAGCACCTTCTGCCAACGTGTCTCCAGCTGTTCAATGCCCTTGCGGTAGAACTCGGGGGGTTTTGACGCAAAGAGGTCCGTCAGAGCTTTGCGCAAGTCTGCTTCATTGGTGAAGGATTTCCCACGAAGATGATTATCCAGGGAGTGGAAGGGGTGGTAATAGGATGGCACAAGGTCAGGTGAAGAAGGTGGATGGCACAAAGTCTCCCACCCAAGTTGCTGTATCGTATCCCTGACCACTCGCGCGACATGCGGCCTTGCGTTGTCATGGAGAAAAAACACACCTTTGCGATTCACCAGCGCTGGCTCCTTCTGGCGCAATGCCTGTTGTACACGTTTCAATTGCAAAAAGCAATAACAAGCAATTTCTGAGAGCATTTAAGTAGAATGCAAACTGTGGCAAAAGCGATGTTATTTTCCCAAAAAGATTCTTATAATAATGTTAGCTCCTCATCGCAGAATAGGCTTTCTAAACCCCAAACTATATTTTTTAATCAAAGATGTGTAAGAGATTTGTTTGATTTTTCAAGAACCGTTCTTCTTAAGTATAAATACAATGTACACGATTACATAATCGAGCTAAAAATCATTCAGCGTTTTTTTAAATCACAGATGTTCTATTGGCCGTTTTAAAATGTACTCTGTTGTAAATATCGAAATTGCTTCAACATATGAATAAAAAAGCAATGACTTATATTTAGTCTTCGAAGTAATCGCCATCGGCATCCAGCACCTTCTGCCAACGTGTCTCCAGCTGATCAATGTCCTTGCGGGGGTTTTGACGCAAAGAAGTCCGTGAGGGCTTTGCTCAAGTCTACTGCATTGGTGAAGGATTTCCCAAGAAGATGATTATTCAAGGAGTGGAAGAGGTGATAATCGGATGGCACAAGGTCAGGTGAATAAGGTGGATGCCACAAAATCTCCCACCCAAGTTGCTCTATGGTATCCCTGATCACTAGCGCGACATGCGGCCTGACGTTGTCATGGAAGAAAAGCACACCTTTGCGATTCCCCAGTGCTGGCCCCTTCTAGTGTTTCAATTGTTGCGAATATAGGTCCCCAGTGACGTTTGGCCCGTTGGTAGCAGTTCATAATGAACCACTTGTCGAACTGTCCACCAGACACAAAGCATAGGTGGTCTTGCGGTGTGAGGGACAGCATCCCGAGGAGACAACCAATGTCTGGAATACTTGGGAGTTTCGTACAGAACCCACTTTTCATCACTGTTGAGCACTCAATTGAATAAGGATGCGGTATGGTGGCGAGAAAGCAGCGATACGCAGACTGACACTCGTTGTCCCTTGTGAACCTCCGACAGCGTTTGCGGAACCCACTTGCTCAGTTTATACGTCTTACCTAGGCGGTACAGGTGAAGTCTAACTGTTTCATCGGAAACGTTGAACTGTCTTGCAAGTTCACCACACGTTAGACTACTGTTCTCTTCAATGGCCGCCTTCAGGACTCCGTCATTCAAGACCTGTGGTCGTCCACTGCGAGGCTCATCATGGAGATACAAATCTCCCGACTTGAATTTTTGCAACCAACGCCTTGCAGTACGTTCATCCACAGCAATATCCCCAAATGCTTGATGCAGCTGCTGATAAGCCCACTTTGAAGTCGTAAAACAAACAGTTCCGAGCGAGAGTTCTAGACACTTTCATCCTTCTCACAACTGTCCGGCTTATAACTGATGGCCGAGCACGGTGCGCGTGTTTTTTATAACGTCTGATATTTCTACTTCCGGTTGTCCGAATTTGAAAAGAATTGATACACGCATTTCGTATATATTTCAACTTCATTCAATAACTAATCAAAAAACGGACAGAACTTTTTTTGATTACTTTGTAATAGTTTAGTGATACATGCCTTACTAATTAATCCATAGCTAGGGAGAAGAGGTGGAATCATACCTTTCTCAAGTATATTTGCATATAAGTGAATATAACAAACCCAACTTGAATTAGAACTCAGTTCTCTAATCTTGAATTTTTTTATAATCGTTTTACTCCGAGTAAGATCCGCAGAGAGTTACAGTAAGAGGAAAGCGGAAAAAACAGGAGAACTAGGTACAGAGATGGGGTCGTAGAAAGAACAAAAGAAATATGAGAATCACCGAGATAAAAGTTGGCAATTGACGTTGCACTTAAACCTATGGAGAAATTATAGGTATTAGAGAAGCAAGTATACGGAAGAGAGTTCCGCAGGCGGAAAGTGTGAGAAAAGAAACTATTTGAGTAGAAGTGGCGGTTACATCTGCCTGTTTTGACGGTAAAAGAGTGGGGCCTAGTTTCCAATCTAGTTGCAAGAGTAAATTCGTGTTGACGGAGTACCAGGGAGATAAGCTCGTCAGAGCAGAAGCCGTGAAAATGTTTGTAGAAAAGACAGAGGGAAGCCACATTAAGTCGGCGAAAAAGTGACTGAATTCGAGCTGCTAAATCGGGATCGATTACGTTTGCAGATTCTCCTTTGAATGTTGTCGAGAACCCCGAGATGAATAGCCGATCAGATATGGCAGCAGTATTCAATCCACGGACGAATGGTAGGTTTGTATATGTGCAAGATGACGAGCAAAAGCTTACTGGCCAGTCACAGTGGCCCAACCTTTATAGCAGGAGATATATTTATTGATTCGATGTAGTCGTACCACTTAAGGTCGGTTAAGAGAGTGAGATCGAGGAGGCGCAATGTATTGCTTTTTGGAGGTGGAGTGATCCAGACTAATGGGAGGTAGAAAGTTTCTCTGTGGTAGTTAAAGGAGAGCAGCTTCGTTTTGGAAGCATTAAAATTTACGAGTCATTTCTTACCACACTCCACCACAAATTATAGGTTCTTTCTAAGAGTAACAGAGAGACTGATTTTGGCACACTTGGCAGATTTCTTATTGAGACGGAAGTAAATGATGCCATTTGCAAAAGTGCCTGCTTAGGAACATTAGAAAAGCGTAAAACCTAGCTTAGAGCATTGAGGGACACTCAAGTTAATCTAGAAACATGCCCGTTCAATAACTTCAATACTCAGACGTCCATTACTCGATAGGAATTATTGGATTAAATCGAACATACACTAGCGGCCATAATTATTAGGCCAGCCAGTTAAAAAGAATTATGTATTTCACACTATTTTTAGTATTTATTGCCAAGTGGATAATTCTGAAAGAAAATAGAATGATGTTTTTGTTAGTACTGCACAATAAGATGTGCATCAAATGAACTGTTTTGGTGTCCAGTTTTTGTGCTCTCTTCCCCATGATAGTCTCCTCTTCTTATTGGCTGACCGAAGCAAAGGCTTCCTGGCTGCCTTGTAAAAATTTGCATAGTAATAATAACAAAAGAATCATTGTGTACGTCCAGTTATGCCAGAGCCCTGTAGTTTCCGTAGAAGGCCAGCATGCCAAACCCTGTCAAACGCTTTTGAGATTTATAACCGAGCAGTTATTACACCCCAACACATTCATGCTTACAGTACCTGGTATACCTAAGAGGCCATCTAGTTACTAACTAGGCTCAACGTATTTCTTCTTAATAATTTTTAAATGCATTTTAGTCATCATTTTACACTTTAACCCTCTAGGGCCATTCGTATCATATTTGATACAGTATGAAAACAAGCCTTGAAAGAAATATTTTCCTGAAAAATTTTTTAAGAGAAATATTTTATAAATTTCAAATGAAAGCAGTACTAACTGCTCAGTCAATGAATACCAAATGTTTCCTTATAGGGAAATACCAAATGTTTCCTTATAGGGAAATACTGTATCAAATATGATACGAATGGCCCTAGAGGGTTAACATTTTCAGTTAGCAGTACGGATCGGAAAGTAACGATAAATTATATGTTATAAAAACATTAATTAAGAATTGTGGTATTTTTGCAGAAAAAACTTCGTTAGAAACAACGAAAAGAGTACCGGGTGAGTACTGGATAATCTTCTCAAAGATGAAAGAGAGACTTCAAGCAACAGAAATGTGGTTCTACGGAAGGATACTGAGGATAGTATGGTCTGGACATGCGAGCAGTGACGAAGTTTTGGAGAAAACAAAGAGGAAACTTATATTTTACATCAGAAAGAGAGAAACTTCTATGGCACATAATGAGGAAAGAAGGTGTGGAAAATTTGACACCCACACAGCAGATCGAGGGAAAGAGGAAAATGGAAACAAAAAGGAAATTCATAGTTAACATCAGGAAGAGCAGGCTCAAATTTCTATGGCACATAATGAGGAAAGAGGGCTTGGAAAAATTTGACACTCACACGGCAGATGGAGAGAAAGACGAAAATGGAAACAAAAAAGAAACATACTTAACATCAGGAAAGACAGCTGAAATTTCTATGGCACATAATGAGAAAAGAGGGATCGGAAAATTTGACACTCACACGGCAGATGGAGAGAAAGACGAAAATGGAAACAAAAAAGAAACATACTTAACACCAAGAAGAGACAGCTAAAATTTCTATGGCACATCATGAGGAAAGGAGGCTTGGAAATTTTGACACTCATACGGCAGATCGAGGGAAAGAGGAAAATGGAAACAAAAAAGAAACATACTTAACATCAGGAAGAGACAGCTGAAATTTCTATGGCACATTATGAGGAAAGGAGGTTTGGAAAATATCAAGTCTGCCTTATTGTTCAAACTAAAATGTATAGCTCATGTAACTCGAAAAGAAATCTATAATATAATGAAGTAAATTTTTACAAATTTCAACTGAAAGCCATACTGGCTGCTCGGTCAATAAATGCCAAATGTTCCCTTATAATCAAACGTCTAATATAACCATTACCGTTATGAACGTAACATTCTGTACCACTTTAAATATAAATCTTCTTCTTCTTCTTCTTCTTCTTCTTCTTCTTCTTCTTGTGCCGTGTCCTTTCCGGACGTAGGCGATCATGGACTTCCCCTTGGCTCTGTTTCTTGTCGCTCTCGATATTTTTTCTCTTGGTATCTCTAAGCTCTGCTCCGCCATTCACTTGCTCAGATCTAACAAGTACCTTTCGCACTGTCTCTCCTTCCCTTTATCCGATCTGTGAGTATTAAATTCTCTAGGCCTTCCTTTCTCATTACGTGTCCCAGGAACCTCATTTGTCTCTTCCTGATATTTAATATGAGTTTTCTTCTCGCTTTCATCCTTTCCAACACCTCATCGTTGCACACGTGCTCAGTTAGTAATAACAGCTACTGTACACGAGAAACCTGTTTTTCCTAAAAAATGTTTTAAGATCAATTTTTTATAAATTTCATCTGAAGGCAGTACTGGCTACTCGGTCAATAAATGCCAAATGTTCCCTTATAATCAAATGTCTAATATAACCATTACCGTTATGAACGTAACTTTCTGCACCACTTCAAATAAAAGTTTAGTAAGGGAACCCCCATTAATACTAGAATAACGATTAACATTGAATTTAATTTTTGATGATCAAAATTGATCGGGAAACAGAAAGCTGAAAGAGTGTTCCACAGCAAGAAGTGTGATGGTGGGTTCTCTAAATCGATTAAATGAGAGCCGTTTCGTTTTGAAGAAGTTAAAATTAAACAAAAAAAAAAAAAAAGAAAAAAAGAAACCATTTCTTGTCCCAGCTGACAAAAGTGTTGTGACGTGGCTCGATCACGTGACCGGGTTCACTTATATATAATGATTGAGTCGGTTGAACTCAGCAGTTAGTGTGAGCTGAGGTCTACCGTTAACAACCGTGATTACTTGCTAACTCAACCACCCATATTGCTGCGATCTCGTACCGACTATTTATATTGTATCTACCGACTAAAAGTATTATTTCAACATCTGTGCATTGTTTTATCACTCGATGATACAACAAAAAGCTTGATTTTTGTAATGCTGCTAATTCGATCTTATCGAACCGATCAAACTTACTACAGAAACAGAAATAAATAGTTGTACCCTTAACAAAAATACCAAGTTGAGAACTAATTAATACGTAAGTAATGCAGGAGATTCAAGCCAGGGGGCGCATCTAGGCGGGTCTTGGATTTAAAGGTCTGAACTGGTGACACTAAAGAATGGAGCTCATCTGAACATTTGCCAATGAAAAGGTAATAGCTTGCGTCTGTGAGAAAGAGGCTGTATATTATAAGTATCCAGAAGTAGATTCGCACATGTTGAATGATTTGAGAAAAAAAAAACGTTGGCAAATCTTAAAATGATTAATATTAGAAACCAAATATTGCAACAAAATTTTAATTCGATGAATAAATATACGGACAGAACTCTGTACTAATAACTTTGGAAAAGGGACTAACTCATTTGCAGAGAGAGAGAGAGAGAGAGAGAGAGAGAGAGAGAGAGAGAGATTACCAAGGTACCAGCTATGAGTAAATAGCAGAACGCTGAAACACTTTAGCCATGAGAGGAAAGCCAACTATAAGAAGGGCACCTTTGCAATAAATTAAGGACTAGCAGATACTTTGGACTTCTCGGCTTGTTGAGATTCCAAGGTAGAGTATTAAACTTAAAGCGAGGCTTCGGTATGCGCGAGCTGATATCTACTTTGAGCACTTAGTGCAGGCGGAATCTTAGTGCGTAGGAATATGTAAGAGATGAATAAGCAAACGAAATAAGCTATCGGATGTGAGGCGTTCAGGATACTTTTTAAACTGGATCAGAGAAGAACAGAACTATTTGCATTACAAAACAAAAATATCTGTCACACACACACACACACACACACACACACTCTCTCTCTCTCTCTCTCTCTCTCTCTCTCTCTCTCTCTCTCTCTCCCTCTCCCTCTCTTTGTAGTTGGTTAAATGCCCTACGTGATACCCGCTTGGGTGATCTTGACTCCAGATAGATTTTACCGCAGTAGGTTGCCATTTCTTTCTGCTGTAGAACCCAATCTGTTCTACTATTCAACCCATAGCTAGTGGTAAAAGAGATAGAAATTCATACGACAAGGGTATTTGCGCGTAAGTGAATGAAGCGAATTCAACTGGAATTTGAACTCGGCTTCTTATTTCCAGCCGATATTCATTGCGTCGCAACGCGCGTACACACTCTCTCTCTCTTTATATATATATATATATATATATATATATATATATATATATATATATAGTGGTAATTACAAAGTAGAACCTATAAAATTTAAGAAGAATAAATAAAGTGACTGTTTCTGAAAGATAATTCTAGCGAGATCATTAGTTTTAAATATGTTCAGCTCACTCAAAGCCTCAGGCACGATGACTTTGCCTTTGTGCTACAATAGATATCAACGGATTCCTGACACTAATTGTGGACGTGGCTGAGTGGTTACAACGTAAGTGTTCCGATCATGACCCATACATTGGTCGATTTGTCAGGAAGGTGACTTTTTGAAGATACCGACCTGGGAAGACAATACCGACGGTGTCTGAAAACCATACCATCTGAATGCGCGCGCACGCACACACACACACACACACACACACACACACACACATATTTGTATATATTTCACTGAATATTATTATATACATATTGTGTCTACTTATATGCTGATCCTTTCCAGTTGTCTAATCAGTTTCTGGATGTTAAGATGAAATTCATCATGGAACGGTCTGTATTTTTTTTTAAAACCTAAGTACTTCCAACTTTTTCTAAGATTGCAATACCCCATAGCAGAAACATAGACAGATATTGATTCCATTCTTTGTTTGTCTATATTTCTGAGATGAGACAGTATTTACCCTATTTACATTATTTGGACTATTGTCCTCATTTTGGTTGTACGACGTTTTGGCCGTTGTACGCTCCTTCTTCAGGTGCCAGGAATTTCGAACCGAACCTTTTATTACGATCACTGGGGTATATAATTTTCATTCTCTGTGTGAAACCTCTTTTGGTAGTTATATCCCTCTAACCCAACTCTGCTGTAGCCTGGTATTGAACTCACAATGCTTTGCGCTATGTTACTGGAACGAAACAACGTCTATATCTACTGGGCTATGTGTCCTTCAGGATAACAACTGAATTTCTGGAACATAATCAGTAGCCAGAGTTCATATTTCAATTTTTGATGTCTCTCTAGTATTTAATGGTTTTATTTAGTATTTTTACCAGAGCTCATATTGCAGTTTTTGATGTCTCTCTAGTATTTAATGGTTTTCTTTAGTATTTTTACCAGAGCTCATATTGCAATTATTGATGTCTCTAGTATTTAATGGTTTTCTTTAGTATTTTTACCAGAGCTCATATTGCAATTTTTGATGTCTCTCTAGTATTTAATGGTTTTCTTTAGTATTTTTACCAGAACTCATATTGCAATTTTTGATGTCTCTCTAGTATTTAATGGTTTTCTTTAGTATTTTTACCAGAACTCATATTGCAATTTTTGATGTCTCTCTAGTATTTAATGGTTTTATTTAGTATTTTTACCAGAGCTCATATTGCAATTTTTGATGTCTCTCTAGTATTTAATGGTTTTATTTAGTATTTTTACCAGAGCTCATATTGCAATTTTTGATGTCTCTCTAGTATTTAATGGTTTTCTTTAGTATTTTTACCAGAGCTCATATTGCAATTTTTGATGTCTCTCTAGTATTTAATGGTTTTCTTTAGTATTTTTACCAGAGCTCATATTGCAAGTTTTGATGTCTCTCTAGTATTTAATGGTTTTATTTAGTATTTTTACCAGAGCTCATATTGCAATTTTTGATGTCTCTCTAGTATTTAATGGTTTTCTTTAGTATTTTTACCAGAGCTCATATTGCAATTTTTGATGTCTCTCTAGTATTTAATGGTTTTCTTTAGTATTTTTACCAGAGCTCATATTGCAATTTTTGATGTCTCTCTAGTATTTAATGGTTTTCTTTAGTATTTTTACCAGAGCTCATATTGCAATTTTTGATGTCTCTCTAGTATTTAATGGTTTTCTTTAGTATTTTTACCAGTAATGGTTTTCTTTAGTATTTTTACAATAGTTGATATCTCTCTAGTATATAATGGTTTTCTTTAGTATTTTTACCAGAGCTCATATTGCAATTTTTGATGTCTCTCTAGTATTTAATGGTTTTCTTTAGTATTTTTACCAGTAATGGTTTTCTTTAGTATTTTTACAATAGTTGATATCTCTCTAGTATATAATGGTTTTCTTTAGTATTTTTACCAGAGCTCATATTGCAATTTTTGATGTCTCTCTAGTATTTAATGGTTTTCTTTAGTATTTTTACCAGAACTCATATTGCAGCTTTTGACACTAACGATTTTCTATGGCACTCCGCATTACTGGTTCCCATATTGTATTCATCTCTATGCTTGGTCGGCTGAAGAGATTTTTGTAGCCTAGCATATGTGCTGATTCCTTAAGTTTACGTAGTTTCTAGTGGCGTTCTCTATTTTTTCAATTTCATTCCATAGGGAGTGGTGATCCCTTTCTCCTTCCGTATGTGGTTAGCTACGCCTGATTTTTTTTATCTCTCCACGTGTTACGGCCTTGCGATGTTCTCGTAGCCTTATCTTAAGGGAGCGGCCTGTTTCTCTTATATATTTCTTTCCACAGCTACATGGAATGGAGTACACAGAGCCCTTAGTCATATTCTCCTCTGTTACTTACTCGGAAGGGGTACCCGTGAAGTGTGGAATCACTTCTGAAGGTCGTCCTTATGTTATATGGACAACAAATCTTTTGTATTTTCTCCGATATCCCATTTACATAGGGTAGACAGACCGAAGCTATTTTCTGATAGTTGTTATCCTCATGCACCCTCTCTTCCATGTTCTTTGGAGTTGTTGTCATGTACCCTGGATAATTGTTACGTTGTAGGGTACTTCTTATTCTGACCATTTTCTATTCGTATGTCTCTGGGTCGCCGCTTATGACTTTTACTTTTACTCGATGTTGCAGGCAGCGGACGATCTCTTTCTTTACACTGTATGGGTGGTGGGAGTTGAAGTTGAGGTATTGTCCGGTGAATGTTGGCTTGCTGTATACGGATGTCTTGACCCCACCTCTGTTGAAGTTATTAACACATCCAGGAATGCCAGTTTATTGTCATTCTCTTTTTCCATAGTGAACTGTATCTATAATATTATTGAGTTTACATGGTCCAGTAGCGTCTGGACCTCCTCTTGGTGTGGCCAGAGTATGAAGGTGTCATCAACGTATCTCAGTCATAGAGTTAGCTTTAGAACTGTGGATTCTAATGTCATCTCTTCAAAGTATTCCATGCATATATTAGCCAGTGATGGTAATAATGGTGAGCCCATTGCTAAGCATTCATCCTGCCGATATATGTCTGATCCCAATCCGAAAGGTGTTGTTTGTGGGCAGAAAGTCAGCATTTCCATCAGGGTATCTAATAGAATACTGATACATTCCCCTAGGGATGAGTCCGAGGCCAGTCTGTCCATGACTCCCGA
Organism: Ascarosepion bandense; assembly: GCA_037127315.1. Lineage (NCBI taxonomy): Eukaryota > Metazoa > Mollusca > Cephalopoda > Sepiida > Sepiidae > Ascarosepion > Ascarosepion bandense. The sequence continues at coordinate 3,396,561 of JBBBDQ010001330.1, read as the reverse complement.
TAATGCCTCTACTATGAGTACCTTTGTGAACAGACTCACCACATCCAGGCTCACCATATGTTTGCATTAGATTGGAGCATCTTTGATAAGTTCCACAAAGTGGGCGGAATTTCGAACATATGATGGTGACTTTCCTATTAATGGGTCAGTTATATCTACAAGGAAGCGATTCAGAGGATGTCACACCGAACCTAGGTTACTAACAATCGGCCTGAGTGGAATACCGTCTTTATGAATCATAGGTAGACCATACATGTGAGGTAGCTTGCTCTAACGGTGAGACAACTGCCTGTATGTCCTAGTGATCCTTGTTCTTGATTAGGATCTGCTTGGGACCGAGACTTGTCGTCAATTTAATGAGAGCCCATCTGGTCACAGAAAAAGCAGGAGCTGGTCCGAGAACGTATCTAGTACAACCACCCTGCTTGAGCGGGGCATCCTGCTGGGACAAAGAGGTTGCGGCTTTAGCTCCCTTCTTAACCACACTTGTCCACTTACTGGGAGAGTATGTGTGGGGGTGCTGGCTAGTCTTCACTAACCTCACCGCTTCCTTGGGGTTGTTATTGGTATCAGCGCCGGATTTTTGCCAGGGTGCGAGTCCTGTGTATGACGATAAACTACATCCGGCAGCAAAACCTCTGATAGGAAAATTGGAAGTTTTGATGAACATGGAACCACTTCTTAATTGCCCAGGTTAACTATTATCCGAGGTGGTAGCACCTGCCAAAGTACGATCTATGGACAAACAGAAACAGAACTCTATAAAAGTATAAAAATACATGTTTATAATAAAATACATATTTATCGTAAAATTACTAACAATAAATTTTTAAAGCAAAATGACCAACAATGCATTTTATCTGTAGTTGATGGAGTGCAATTGCACGTATTTTTTTGAAGCCATAAAACAGTGTTCAAAATTGTTAGATTGTGGCATTAAATAACTCATCGAGGTGTTGATATGCCGCTAAACAAAATCAACCAAACAACATGACAGAACTTTTTCAGGACATTAATCCATATAATGTGCTACAATTTCTTGTAGAAAACAAATTATATCCCAAAATATAACTTCAACATGACTACAACATAAAACAAACGTAACACCACCTCTATATGTATATTCCAAAAAGCTGAGTATCATTTACCATGTATTCAACTGTGAAAGCAGAATAACATATCATATTTTTATTACATCAAAGCTGACAAGAAAATTATATTTCGACATTAAATGATCCATAAAGTGTTGATAGGCTATTAAACAAAAAAATCAATCGATCAAACTATCAGACACACACACTTCATAAAACGCCCACACAAAATACAGACCCTCTTCATTTGGAAATTTGACGCAGTACGATCTTCTTGGTCTCACTTGGCCTTGGGCTAAGTTAGGCTTAGTAAATCAGTCAGTAAGTTAAGTGCCATACGTGATACACGCTTGGGCGATCATGTCCCTTACTTTCTGCGGTAGACTGGTTGCCAGCCAAGACTATAGAACCCAATCTGTCCTGCCATCTAACTCATAGCTGGAGGGAGAAGAGATAGATTATATTCCATTATTATATGAAGTATAATTAGTGGGGGATCAGTTTATTATTTCATAAAAATAGAAAACCGATCCCCCACTTTATGCTCAGTACAAATTTTATTTATGTTTCCAACTATTATATTCAGTCAGTCAGTTAAGTGCCATACGTGATACTCGTTTGGGCGATCATGTCCTTTTCGAGACATGACTGACTAGGCAGAAGATTTTCCCGCAGTAGGTTGCCGTTACTTTCTGCGGTAGACTGGCTGCCGACCAAGTTTACAGAACCCAATCTGTCTGACTATTTAACCCATAACTGGAGGGAAGAGGCAGATTAATACCTTTCCGAAGGGTATTTGCGTATAAGTGAATACAACGAATTCAACTGGAATTCGAACCCGGATCAATAATAAAGACGGTTATCGTAACTAATGATGATGAAAGATATGAGAAGGATGACGGGAAAAGAAGGCGGTTAAAGAGAAGTTAGAGGTTCGGAGAAAGAGAAATAGGAAAAGGTGAGAGGAGTGGTAAGCGAGAATGAGGAAGAAATGAATAAAGAGAAAGAAGAAACAGTAAGAGGGAGGTGTGACACCTCGCCCAGTGCTGGTTCGCTGCCCCTGGTCCGGAAACTGCTGCGATGATGATGACCAGAACCTGAGTGGCGGGCCGCTAGTCGTGATGATCTCGTCACAGTCTATTACAACGATGAAGCTCTCTGCCCACGTTGTGTTCTTTTGATCTCAGAAAGTCACGTTGAAAAACCCGGTAGCTGTCTCTCTATCATATCAAACCAGACTGGACACTTGTGTACACTTGTGTAAAAAAAAAAAAAAAAAAATTTACGCCACCAAAAAAACCCCCAAAACCCCTCCAAAAAACAAAACAAAAAAAAACACAAAAAACAAATGAATAAGTTCGAAGACGCCTGGATGAGTTACGAAAGAAAGTCTTCGTATAATTAGTGGGGGATCAGTTTATTACTTCATAACAGTAGAAAACCGATCCCCCACTTTATGCCCAGTACAAATTTTATTTGTTTCCAACTATTATAACCAGCCAGTCAGTTAAGTGCCATACGTGATACACGCTTGGGCGATCATGTCTCGAAAGAGACATGACTGACTGGGCAGAAGATTATCCTGCAGTAGGTTGCCATTATTTTATGCTGTAGAGAGGTTGCCAGCCAAGGCTATAGAAACCAATTTGTCCTGCCATTTAACTCACAGCTGGAGGGAGAAGAGATAGATTATATTACATTATTATATTAAGTATAATTAGTGGGGGATCAGTTTATTACTTCATAACATTAGAAAACCGACCCCCCACTTTATGACCAGTACAAATTTTATTTATGTTTCCAACTATTATATTCAGTCAGTTAGTTAAGTGCCATACGTGGGCGATCATGTCTCGAAAGAGACATGACTGACTGGGTAGAAGATTATCCCGCAGTAGGTTGCTCTTACTTTCTGTGGTAGACTGGTTGCCAACCAAAGCTATAGAACCCAATCTGTTCAGCTATTTAACCCATAGCTGGAAGGAAGAGACGGATTTCCCAAGTGTATTAGCGCTGAAGGGAATGCAGCGAATTCAATTGGAATTCCAACTCGGCTCTCCGATTTTGAATCAGAAAAGAGGGAAAAGGAAGATGGGTCAAGAGAAAAGTAGGAGGAAATTGAAGGCTCGGAGTAAGAGGAAGAGGAGAATGTAAGGGAAGGAAGAAAAAAAGAAAGAAAATAGAAAAAAAGCAGACGACAAATTGAGAGGGAAGGGGAAGAAGAATTATCAGAAAAGCGTTAAAAGAAAGAAAAGACGAAGAAAATAGCGATTGAATTATGATGCGACAAATAACGCTGAATATTATTAATAATCCCGCCAAAATGAAACAGAAAATAGAAAAGATTGTAAACGGGTTAAAATGGCTGGATTAAAAAAAAAACTGTCCAGATGATATTGATGATGATAATAGCAACCAACAAAGCAATGAAAATAAAATTAATTAGATGAAAAAAAAGAAAAAAGAAAAGATCATTAGCAACAGATACTATGACTAATAATTAAAAATAAAACTAATTATTTCCTAGCGAAATCAATTAAGCAACTTTAATTTGATAAAAGGCTATTTTAGGATTAAAAAAAAAAGCGAAGCCCTATTTTGTTCAAAGTTATGTCACATGCCAAACATTAGAGTCTCTCCGTGAGTTCGATCCTCATTGAGTACCCAACGTTTGTGTCGTTGGGGTGTCAGTCAGTCAGTTAAGTGCCATACGTGATACACGCTTGGACGATCCTGTCTTGAGATAGCCATGCCTAACTGGGCCGAAAATTATCTCGTAGTAAGTTGCCATTACTTTCTGTGGTAGATTGGTTGCCAGCCAAGGCTATAGAACCCTATTTGTCCTGTTATTTAACTCATAATTTGTGGGAAGAGTCGGATTTATACCTTTCCAAAGGGTATTTGCGCGTATGTCCTAAGCTCAATTTAGTTCATACATATGTCTCATTGTGGGGTGATAGCTCGTAAATTTTGTGGGCAAGTTCGATCAGTATTGACTTTCTCCAAGTTTGAGTCAAATTTTGTGTCCTTGTGTCATACTAGGTTCAGTTTAGTTTACGCATATGTTTCACTGTGGGGCGATAGTGAAACTTCTGACAAAATTTCGTGGCGCCGTAAACTTCTGTCGTCTAGGCTTAGGGATACAACCTGCAGAAGGTTTTCTTGCCGTCACAAGATTTTTCTAGAGTAAGATTACAACTTCGGCAACAAGGAAAAGACGAATACTGCGCCTCCTTGGCTTCACCTTCTCAACCGACCTGAAGTGGAACGACTACATCGAATCTATTGTGGCATTTACTCCTACTAAGGTCGGGTCACTGTGTCGAGCCAGAAAATTTTGTTCGTCAGACACAATATTGGACATTTATAGACCTACCATTCATTAATGTTTGGCTTCGTGATCCTTCATTAGCCTGAGACTCCCTGGCTACCCAAGGCATATGACATTTCTTCTGGTGTGGCCAGAGACAGAGAGCTCTCTACTTGTATGAGGGAAAGTTTAAATACTCACATTGTGGAAGGTCCTCATTTTCTTTAAAGGCTTCCCTTGTTTTCTTGTTTTAACCTTCACCATTAAATTGTAGTCTTTCTGACTACTTTTGGCTTAATCCGACTAGATATTACTTTTTCAATCAAGAAAGGGGAGAATCTTGACAATGGAGTTTCCACCCAAAGACTCTAGAACAAAAAAATCTTGTAAAATTTAGGATTATTTTGTTTTTCGTAATCTGAGTCCGAGACGTATCGCTTGGGATTTTTGCATTGTATCATAATTTTTAGGATTTAATTTTCACTGCCTGTGCTCTCCACCCAATTTGGAACCCACCATTTGGACCTGTCAATGAGGAAAACCAATCGCCTTGACAAGTCAGGGATACACAGACTAGTATACACGCACACGCAAGAGGCCCGGAGCACCGGTCACGACATTTGTTGCACTATCCAAACTTTTATTAAACAAGCTGAATGGTTTACAGGCATGTCCAAGTCTAAATGTCTCTACGAGCCGGTTGACCCTTATCCAGTGCCTTCTGAGGTTGTTATTCATTCAACAGTTCATTTAAATACAGTTTCTCTAAGGTATATAATTTGCTATCTTTACAGGCGTTAGGGATTACCCTGACCAGCCGAATGATCGGATTGGGCCTCCCCGACTGTCGTCTAGTCCAGGTAAGGGCCAAAGAGGTGTGTTGGGAACTGGAAGTACTAACCCCGACCACTGAAACCCTCAACTACCAGGCTCTCATCCCCAGACATCACGAGTCACTACCCACGGCAAACAAGTGGCCTCATTGGGGGTTGGGACTTATAGCTCTGCAGAGGTGTAATCGGTGTATTCTGAAGCCCTAGCCGACAGAGTGGGATTACCTGATAGCTACAATCAATTACAAAAAATTAAATGCAACGTCAACTGCCATCTTTTATCTCCTTGAATCTCATCCATCTTTTATCCTTTCTTCAACACCCACTGTACCCAGTTCTATTTATCACTGTAATCCTGTGCACACTAGTGGTGGCCCCACTTTGCTTGGGAGGAAATGATTAAAAAATAGTAATAAACATGGAAGAACCGATTGAAGCCGTTATAGCTGCCCCCCCATTCAATCTGCTGGATATACAGACATGGTTCACTCAACTGCAAGCCTTTTCGCTGCAAGAAGGGTAACTTCAAAAAAAGACGAAATTTGCGTACATTGGTGAAAAGCTTTTAACGGAGATCGCTCGAAAAATTCCGGACTTGTATGTTGTACCTGAAGAGAATCCATACGACAAAACAATATTACAACAGAAAAAAAGAAATTGTCAAATATTTTTAGCAATGTCTCCATGGATATGCGTTGTGGTGCAGTGGATATCGACTCGGAACGAGAGACCGGGGTGCCGAGTTCAAATTCCAGTTGAATTTCTTGCATTCACTTACGCACAAATACCCTTGGAAAAGTTATTAATCCTTCTCTTCTCTCCAGTTATGGGTTAAATAACAGAACATATTGGGTTCTATAGCCTTGCTCGGCAAGAAGTCTACTGCAGTAAGCTACTACGGGATAATTTTTTGCCCAGTCATTGATGTTTCTTTCGAGACATGATCGCCCAAAGCGTGTATCACATATGGCACTTAACTGACTGATAAGATGCGCGTTGTGGTGCATTGGATATCGATGAGAGATCGGGGTGCTGAGTTGGAATTCAATTGGAACTCCATGCATTCACTTTCGCACAGTACCCTTGGGAAACGTATTAATCTGTCTCTTCCCTCCAGTTATGGGTTAAATAATAGAACAGATTGGGTTCTATATCCTTGGCTGGCAACCAGTCTACCACAGAAAGCAATGACAACCTACTGGGGGATAATCTTCTGCCCAGTCAGTCATGTCTCTTTCGAGACATGATCACCCAAAGCGTGTATCCTGTATGGCACTTAACTGACTGACTCCATGGAAAATAGGATACCGCCTCAATTCCTGAGAAAAATGAAGAGTCTTCTCGAGACTATGTATTTACCCGAGCCTCTCCACATAGGCGGGATGTAGCACATGGCTGATTTTTATGTGGAGCTTTTTCGAGCGCATGCGTTCGGGCAAAATGTTCCCTAGAATCCGTAGAGGCGGGATTGGGGCTCTCGTATATTTACTCAAGACGAGATTCTACCCTTCGGCATTGCCTCGTCTGGATTCCTCTCTACCCGAAAGCAGAGATTCTGACAGAGTCAAAGGCTTGATGGCTTAAATCTTCATGAGCATCAACTCTTGCTCGAGAATATTTTGCAGTGACTATGGCTGAACAAGCTGCTGAAAGACGTGACTCAAATATTAACCCCTTGGTTGGACGATGCCAACTTCGATCAACTGGCAGGAACGACTGACAAGATTTGCAAAAATGCAGGCACACACGACGTCAATTGCTAACCAGAATCTGATTAACATAGAAATGGACCAAATCCAGCAACTCCGGTCGGCCATAGTTAACCTTAACGAACGAATGGAAACCATTTCAATGAGAGCAAGACATATCCCACGTTACCACAGCCGACATTTTAGCCGAAATAGACATAGCAGACGACAAGGCTAAAACATCTCGCGTACGCAACACCAGAATATGTTGGTATTATCACAAATTTGGTACTAATGCTTGTAGTTTAAAAAAGAAAAAAAAAACTTACCTCATGGACGTCCGTGCGTAAAAGAGTCTTGTGGGGAAGCTATATTGTTTTTATGCAGACAAATTCACGCAAATTCACAGCGACTACGAGATTAGAGGAGATATAAATATGGCTGCTAAGTAGAACACGGGGGGGGGGGGGGGTGCGTTCGCGTGTTTGCGACCACTGAACTACACTCTCTTTGGCATTCTCGTGTTTGAGATTACTAATATTTGGGAAGAACTCTTATTGCTTTTTTAAGTTTGAGACTACTGGTCTACACTTTGTTTGGGAAGAACTCTTGTGCGTTCTTGTGTTTGAGATTACTAATCAACACTCTTTTTGAGAAGAACTATTTTGCGTTTCGTGTTTGAGACTACTCAACTACAATGCTATTGTGGTGATACCAAGCAAAAGCAAGGGACCGGATGTTTGCTCTATAACGACCAGAAAGCGAATGACCAAAAGTCGTCCGTGCACATCCGGGTTCGCGCAGATGTTCGGTTGAAAAATAAAAATTAATCAAATATCAAATTTCCATTTCGCGAGCCGACGCGAATTTTATTTACCAGCCAATGGGAAGCCAGAATCAAATTCAAGTGTGGAATCACAAACGAGCTGCTTTTGATCCAAAAAGCAGATATAAAAAAGCCGAGAGAGAAAGCACCTAGCAGGCAGACCTCAGAAGCAGAGTGTAATCGATATCCCCTTGTCTTAAGTCAAGCGGCTACTACTTTCACCTCCCTTCACCTCTCCTTACCTTCTTCCCTGTCTCAAATCTACTTACTGACCCAAGGAGCGACTACAAAAAGACATCCCTTACTTACAACGCACCCAAATTCCTAAGCCTTACTTCTCTTTCAGCTTATTATTTGCCATGAACGTTTAACCAACGTTGGACTTATAATCATGTTATTACTTTAATTGTAAAAACATTAATTGATATGTGTATATATAAAAATGTTATTTTTCTACTCACATTGCCTTTCTTGATTTTATAATCATTTTATGACTTATAGTGGGCTATCTACCACAAGGCCAATTTCCGTTAACCTGCAACAGTATACAATTACCCTTCACTAGAACGGACTCCCACTACAACTAGAAAAAGAATAGATAAGATACTCCACCATACTATAAAGTCCATTCGTACTACCGAACCAGCGAAACGCATATTTCGATCAGTACTGACGACGGCTGCTTTTATATGAATAAAAGCCGCCTATTTTACATTCGTAACTCGTGTTACGGATATGAATTTTTAGTAAACACAGACGCCGAAATTAACTTTATTTAAACATTTAAATTTATTTCTCATCTTTTCTTCCGTAAAATATCCGGTCAATATATTTGTTTATATTGCGTCGTTCAAATTCTTTGTCTTATTTTCCCGATGTACTTACACTAGTACATTAAAACTTGTTAGCATGAGAAATGTACCAGGAGCTTATAAATTCTTATCAAAAGTGTTTATAATCGGAACACGTTTTTCAAGAAAAATGAGTACTAATATATTTTTTATAGCAAAATGACAATCAGTGTAACACTAAATATAGATTTTTATACTGAAATTACCAGTAATATATTTTATTTATTTTTTTACCAACAATATTCTTTTGTAATGAAATTACCAGGAATACATTAAAAAGAACACCAATAACACATTTCATCCTTGTTGTGAAGTCCTATGAACTTCGTGTTATCACTCAATTGTAGAGGATTTCTAGTCCTCTAACGATTTATATTACGATTCGTCCAACAAGAAATAATAAAAACAAAAACTCCAATTTGTAACCAATAAATTAAAATATATTCAGCAAACAAGACATGTAATATCAGTACATATACAGTTAAGTAAAGAGGAAAGAGTTGTTCCCCTTTATCTGTTCGTAGACAAAGGCAAGTTGAAAAGAAGTTTTTTCTTGAGTTGAAAAAAAGTTTGTTGCAGTTGTTAAGATTTTCATGTAAGAACAAATAAAATACAATTATTTGGAATGTAATTGTAAATGGTACAGATTTTGTTCAAAGATCAAAGAGCAAAAGTTCTTGATGAAAATGTTTCGGACAGAAGGTAAGGTTCTGTCTGTGTTTGTGTGTGCGTTTAGGCAGAGATGTCAGACAGAAAGAAAGTTCTTTGTCCGTGTGTCCGTTATGCAGAGGTGAGTAGAGAGAAGGTCTACGTGTAGCGTAGCCTTTAGGCCTGTGTGTGTCTACTGATTAAGCTTGCGAAAACCCATTTATTTATCTGTAGAAAGTGGATCAAACGAGCAAGCAAGCAAGCGCGGAAGAAACCTTGTTTATATAAGAAAAATCTGTGATTGGCTACAAATTAACCAATCAACAAAACACACGTGAAAGTCGCTTCTGAGGCGAAAGGTTAAAGCGGCTGCGATTGTTAAATTGTCCTATACAATAACAGTAGTTATTTATAAGCCAATCGCAGACGAGTAAATTACATGGGTCGAATGTGGATAAGAAAAACACATAGCAACCGCTATACAATGCTCATACCCAGTCCGTCATAATCGAAGTCATCTGTAATGTGATCGATCCCGATTTGGCAGCTGAGATACAGTCACATTCTACAAATACTTTCACGTGATAGATTGACTAGTAGAACACTTCCGGTGCAATACCTGAAATACCCGACTGACTTGCTCACTCGTCTTCCTTACTCGACTTTCTTCCTCGAGGTATAATCACTACTATTTTATATAGTGATTCGAATAGTCCATTTCCGTGGAAAGGTGGAGAGCGCCCCCCCAACACATAGACACAAACAATTTACTACTACAAAGTCTTGATACCCTTAACTTCTTAATACTGTTTCTCATTGAATATTTAACTTATTTAACTTGTACTAATTGATGTTATTCTTTTCTATTAAAAAGTTTCTATTTAAATATACAAAAGGTATACTTTTATTCTTCCACGATTCCACCTTCTGATAATTTTCTGATAATTCCGATGATATCTGATAAAACCTTAGGTTGTAGAGAGTGTCTGCTATATAGTGAACTGGCCTTGTACCAGACATGACTGACCATCTCTATAGCTACAGTGGTGACCCCTACTTCCACGGCACCAGGAGGTTTCGTCAGTGATGTTTATTCCTCGTGTTTTGAGAGTTTCGGGCCTCTAAAAACACCAGGATTTCTTTCCCAGGTGACCTAACTCGGAGCGACCACCTCCTGGTCCGTTTTCACTCCTCTGTTATATGAATCCAAGAAATTTGGCGTAAGCTTTTGTTAGTTTGATTTTTTTTTCTTGGATTTTAAACAAGGATTGGTTTTACGACTTTTGCAGTCTCTTGTATTTTTTTTTTAATGCTGTAATTTTTTTCACCAATCTTTTTTTGGTAGATAAGACCCGAAATGCCAACTACAGGTCAGAGAAACTAAAATAAAACAAGAAGGAATACCATATTTATGATTAGGATGCTCTCCGAAAGTGCAATACAAATGAAGAAGGACTTATACCTGTGCTTCATTGATTATGTGAAGGCGTTTGACAAAATACGCCACAAAGAACTGATGGCGATCCTCGGCAGCCTAGACATATTTGGGAAAGACTTGAGAGTAATCAAGAATCTTTACTGGCAGCAAACTGCTTGCATACGGACAGGTAATTAATTGAGTAGATATACAAAGATAGAAAGGGGCGTAAGACAGGGATGTGTCCTTTCACCGGATCTGTTCAACTTGTACAGCGAGGTACGCAGATGATACAGTGCTTATAGCAGACACAGAAAGGAAGCTACAAGGCCTCCTACAGAAGGTAGCAGAAGAAAGTAACAAGAAAGGGTTAGAAATAAACTGCACGAAAACCGAATGTATGGTCATCAGTAAAAAGGGCAGCCCAAAATGCCAAATACAGGTCGGGGATACCAGAAACAAGCAGGTACAAAAATTGAAATACCTGGGAAGCATTATAACAGAAGACGGAAAGTACGACACAGGGATCCAAAGGCGAATTGGCATGGCGAAGGAAGCATTCCAGAAGTCGAGTAAAGTATTAAGAAACAGCACAATTTCGCGAGAAACAAGGACGAGAGTACTGGATTGCTACGTGCTTTCCGTCCTTCAATGAATGCTGGACAATACCATCAAAGATGAAGGAAAAACTTGAAGCAACTGAAATGTGGCTCTACAGAAGGATGCTGCGAATATCATGGATCGATCACGTGAGCAATGATGAGGTCTTGGAAATGATGTAAACAAAATGAAATTAATACTGAGCATCAGGAAGAGACAGTTGAAGTTCCTGGGACACGCAAAGAGGGCTTGCAGAATCTGATACTAACAGGCCAGATAGAGGGAAAAAGAGACAGGGGAATGCAACGGATAACATATTTGAAGGACCTAATCAGGTGGATGACAGAACGAGGATTGCATGGTGTAACAGGAGAAGGCGTGCTCTGAGCCACAAGTGATAGGGAAAAGTGGCAGGCCATGATCGTCTACGTCCTGAAGGGACAAGGCACATAGAAGAAGAAGAAAGAAGTTTATATACTTGAGAAGCGTTCTGACAAAGAATGGAAAGTGTGACGTTGAGATTTGAATATGCATTGGCATGGCTAAGGACGTATTTCAAAAACTAACCAGAGTACTGCGAGACAGGGAAATCACACTGGAAACAAAGAAAAGAGTGCTGGACTGTTATGTGATATCTGTTCTTCTGTATGGCAGTGAATTTTGGATGATATTCTCAAGGAATAAGGAGAGGCTTGAGACAGTAGAAATATGATTCTACAGAAGGGTGCTGAGGATACCATGGACCGTGTGAGGAACGATGAGGTGTTGGAGAAGATACAAATGAGAAGAAAACTCATATTTAAAACCAGGAAGAGACAGCTGAGGTTCCTGGGGCACGTAATGAGGAAAAAGGGCCCGGAGAAACTTATACTCACAGGACGGATAGAAAGACAGAGAGACAGACAAAGGAAAGGATGTTCGATTCGCGAGGAAAATTAGTTAAAAGAGAGAGAATGGGAGTTTTTTTTAATCATATCACCCCAAGCAAGGCGGTAACGCCACTGATGCGCAGGGGGCTACTTAAGAGTAAAAAGATTGAAAAAGAGAAAGCCGGAAACTACATCCTAAACAGGGAAAAAGGGATGAGCCTCTTCACCTGTTCAATAGACGTGGGTGGAGTGTGAACCGGGTGATAGTTTAGTCTATCTACTCCAATTGTAGAGAGAGTGTTTAAGTGAGGTAGAGAAAGAGACATAAAGAGAGATAAATTTTAAGAAAGAGAGGGCCAGATCAAGTGAAAGCAGTTAAAAAGAAGAGGATGAGAGAAGAAGATGTTTGATAAAAGAGATGATGAGAGTTAAAAGGGGAGAGAAAAGAAAGAGTTTGTGTAAGAAATATTAAGAGAGATGATAATATAAGAGGGGGGATAAAGAAAGAAAGAGAGAGAGAGAGAGAGAGAGGGAACCTAAGAAATTGACAGATCAAGTCAAAGCAGGAAAATAAAGCGTTTGTGAAACAGAAATCGAGTGATAGAGATAGAGAAATAAAGAATAACAGAAGGGAAGAGGAAACAAAGTAATGAGTGAAGGAGAGAGAGAGAGAGAGAGAGAGAGAGAGAGAGAGAGAGATATATGGAGAAAGGAAGGGCGTGCAATGTTAAAAGTAAGCAGTTGAATTACTTGGCGAAGATGCTATCATACGAGATTTGTTTTTTGTTCACAGCAGGATCCACGCCGAAGGTTTGTCTGCTGATCACCTGACGTAACTCACCAACAGACAAGCGGTGAATGGCGCGCGCGCGCGCGCACACACACACACACACACACACACACACACACAAAACAAACAAAAAATAGCTATGCACACCAAAGAACATTCGGTGTTTTGCGATTTCGACGATAATCTCCTTAATTAAACAAGAAGAATAAATCAGTCATGTATTCAGACCTGGATTAATGCAAAATCATTAAATGTATTTTTCCTCCCATTTTTTTTCTTTGGTTGAAATTTCACGACCAAATAAACTTGCGCCTGCGTGGAAAAAAAACCCCCCAAAAAGAACAGCAACAATAATAATAACGACAAAATAACAATGGTGGTGATGACGTTACTATTGAAAAAAATCGTAATGACAAATGATTTTAAAGCGATTAGTTGATCGACTGTATAAGCACTTAATGCAGTCGAGATAAATATGAACTAAAATAAACAAATGTTAAAAGGATGGGTATTTATGAATAAAGCAAGTCTGTTCACATCTATCTACAGTGACACGCATAATTATTGGATACATGTTATTTTCTGTTATAACTAGTTTATGTTCGCCATTTTGCCTGATATTTGGTAATATCTCATAAAGTTGTTTATAGTTGTATGTGGAAAGAAAATTAAAAACTCATGGTTAAATCAGTTTTTTTGTATCAAAGTTCGAAGTTACCCTATGCAAAAGTATTGGATACATCAATTTAATATTTTGTTGCGTAGCCTCTTTTTTGTTTCACTGATTCCAGCCGCTTTCTATAGTTGGCCACAAGTTTTCCACACTGATCCACCGTTACTTTACCCCATTCTTCCTTGCATAATTCCTCTAATTGCTTGATATTTTGTGGATTCCGCTTATGAACTTTAACCTTCAAAGTATTCCACAAATTCTCAATTGGATTCAAGTCAGGAGACTGACTTGGCCAATTGTTAGTATTAATACCATTATTTTCAAACCATTTTTTTGTAAGTTTTGCGGTATGTTTGGGATCATTGTCGTGTTGAAGCAGGAAATTCCGACCATGTCCTAAAGAAGTAGCAGATTTCTGACGGTTCTTTTCTAGAATCTCCCAGTACATGATACCATTCATTCTATCATGGATAACTTGTAACTCACCAGTGCCCTTGGATGAGAAGCATCCCCATATCATAATAGAACTACCCCCAAACTTAACTGTGGGGATGGTATTGTGCTTGTTGAAGGCAGTGCCATTTTTTGCCAAACACTTGTCGCTGTGTTCCTTCTGATTAGTTCAACTTTCGTTTCATCCGACCACATTACCTTTTCCCAAAACTGCGTAGCTTTTTTTTCATAAGGTTCGACAAACTTTAATCGGTCTTCGACATGTTTGATTTTCAGTAAAGGCACTTTTCTTGGTGATCTTGAATGAACGCTTGTACGATATAGAGCTCTGCTAATGGTATCCTTACTTACATTAATTCCAGCACCCTCAAAATCAGTTTTAATTTCAGAACGAGTAATGAAGGTTTTTTTTGCACCTTTCTGCTGATCCACCTTGAAGTCCTCTCATTTATTTTTCTCGGTCTTCCATTTCTTGGAAGGTTTGCTGTAACGTCGCCATAATTCTTATACTTTCAGATGATATTTCCTACTGTACTTAGTGCTAGATTCATTTCTTTGCTAATTTTTCGGTAACCTTGTCCCCCTTTGTGACCTTCAATAATTCTATCTCGCATATCTCTGGATAATTCTTTAGTTTTGCCATTTTTAATCATTGAATTACAAAATGAACATCAAAGATTCAAATGATTAGTAGCACTGTCTTGTAAGCAATTGTGTGCTTCACTGATTGGTCAGAAATAAAATTCCAATACTATCGAAAATTTGAATATTTAAAGTCTTTTAAAATACAAAGTTTCGATTGGAAATTTGAAAAAAGTGTCATGTATCCAATAATTTTGCATTGGGTAATCTTTAACTTTGATAAAAAAATGGATTCAGCCATGAGTTTTTAATTTTCCTTCTACATACAACTAAAACAACTTTACGAGATATTACCAAATATCAGGCAAAATGGCGAACATAAACTAGAGTTATAACAGAAAATAACATGTCACTCTATCTATCTATCTATCTATCTATCTATCTATCTATCTATCTATCTATCTATCGTTTAGTCATTATCTATCTATCTATCTATCTATCTATCTATCTATCTATCTATCTATCTATAGTTTAGTCATTATCTATCTATCTATCTATCTATCTATCTATCTATCGTTTAGTCATTATCTATCTATCTATCTATCTATCTATCTATCTATCTATGGTTTAGTCATTATCTATCTATCTATCTATCTATCTATCTATCTATCTATCTATCTATCTATCTATCTGTTATTCTTATAAAGAGATATAGATAGAATGATTGATAGATAAATACAAAGAGATCGATAGATAGATAAATATATAGATAGACCTGAGATTAAATATGTGCAGTCATAAATTTTATACCATATGCTGAATTTGTGAATATTACTACATTTGCGATTAGTGAAACAGATAAATATACATATCTATTGTAGGCATGAGAATGTTTTAAGGTTTATCAACCGTTTGTAGGTTATATAAAATCGAAACATATTTTGGACAGTAGGAATAATTCTCATTTGTTGCGAGTGGATATTGAATTAACAATTTTTTCGCGAACAACATTGATTTTTCCAAATAAAAGTTCAACTATTTAACTATCGAGTCCTCGATTTCTCATTCCGACCCCCACTGTTCTTTACACCAGTTGCAGATGCATGGAGGGATGAACAAATTGAGAGAGAGAGAGAGAGAGAGAGAGAGAGAGAGACAGACAGACAGACAGACAGACAGACAGACAGACAGAGACATAGATAGATAGGGGTAAAGAAATTTCATTGTCATTCACTTATATATATATATATATATATATATATATATATATATATAAAAACTACTAAAAAGTTGTAAGTTTAAAAATGTATTTTTTGACAGTATTTGTTTATTTCTATTATTATTATAATATTATAATATTATATTTGTTTATTTTTATTATATATATATATATATATAAAATAAAATAAATTTCGAAGTTCAAAAGTGTTCTATATAAAATCCCTAAGAAAGATTTCACATTTCATATATATATATATATATATATATATATATATATATATATATATATATATATATATATTAGGTACCCCAACTAAATTGCTGAAAAAAAAAACCCAAAAAACAAATAAAAAACATAGTATGAATATAAAAAGCCCAAACTTAATAAAAACTAACTTTTCAATCAAAATGTTTATGATATTATTAAGAGGAAAGATCAAAGTATTTTTAATTATTTAAAATACATTTTAATCCCTTCTAACACGTTCGAAATATTGGTAAAAAATCTTGTTTTGGTTTTAAATAGCGGATAACGAAATCATTAGGAGAATTTACAATGGAAAACGTAATATTACACAACTCAGTTTTTTTCCGATGACAAACACATTAATTCGGAAATTCTTGCAAAAATCAAATAATTGTTGGATTTTAATGAAACTTTCAGGACTTATTAGCAAATAAATAAAATTATTTTTGAAATTATTATTCTTAAAAATCTTAGTAAAAGATATGTTTTTGCATCTGCTACCCCACTTCCACTTAAATTCATGATTTCTTAAGAAATTAAATTTTGTTGGGAAAATTGTTTTATTAGTTAAACGCAGGAGTCATTGGAGAATGTAAATCATCTATTGTTTTTTTGAAAAAATTTGTCACTATAATAAAATAAAAAATGGAATATAACTTTGACATTATTTAATTTGATAAGTTTGTAATTGCTTGTATAAATGATATAGATTAAGGACATTATAGTCTGAAGAAAAGAAATTCGATTAATAATGAAACTTTAAAATAATTTTTTTCATTCTTTATTTTAGTTATAATAATTTATATAGTTTGAAAAATATTAAAAAATGCTTCAAAGATTTTATTTATTAATCGAAAATTAAAAAAATAATATAAATCGTTGTGCTTCCCTATTTTTAAAATAATTTAAAAATTTTCTTTTTGTGTATTTGGAGTTTTTTTTGTATGGTAATTTCTATGCGTAAATTAAAAGATCATGTGTTTCAGGGTTTCCTCCCTTTGACGAAAAAAATTGTGTACAATTATGTCATTTGTGATTGCCATACACTTTTATCTTATCTCGCATCTGTGAAATCTGTCAGCGCATACGATGGAAAGGTCAGAAAGTTGAACTCTGTGTTTAAGAAATAGTTTTATTCTAAATTTCATGCTATAAATAAGTAATACTTGTATAAATCAGATTAATTTAACATTAAATTTGCTAACTTTCCAAAAATAATGTCACAGATATGTTTGCAAGATTTTTAGAACCGATAATTATCTTTTGTTTACTAATGTGTCGATCGCTCAAAAATGACCGAAAAATTGAAAAATTAAAAAAGATCTCAAAAGTTTAGATTCCAATCAATATAATTTCTGTTTGAAATACACCAGACTAGTTCGCTTTCTGGAAATAGTAAATTTAATCATTTAGCTGCGTACTTTTGGTATTATGGCCTTGCTTGAGTTAAATGATTAAAAAAATTACTGTAAATCAAGGAAATAATTAATGGTTTTAATTTTGTTGAGCTTCTTTACTATCAGTTTGGGGACTTCTGTGAGCGTCTCAAAATCCAATGAGAGAAAGAGAGAGAGAGAGAGAGAGAGAGAGAGAGAGAGAGAGAGAGAGACAAACAAAGGAAAGATAACGAGGAAGGCAGAGAGACTGAATGAGTGAGTGAGTGAGAGAGAGAGAGAGAGAGATTGACCGAGTTAGATAAAGGAAACTACAAGGACAGCTGTAGATATAGTCTTGGTCTCATCAGGAAGACCTAGGTATGGACGGACTGCAATAGGGAGATAAGGGCTGGTAGAATTTACTTGGCTGATGACCACTTAATTGTAGATGTTACAGTCGGTGAATTCTAATTCCTGCCAGGGCTTAGGTATGAACAGACAGATAGATATAAATTGTCACAAAATGCAAAATGCCACACACACACGAACCCACATCACGTAAAATATGACGGAGTTTTGATTTTGTAGCTTTGGCCGCGTTAGATACGAACGGAAATATAATTGGATATATATTTTGAGAACCCTAGAAGTTATTTTTTTTATTTTTATTTTTTTAATCATTTCACCCCGGGCAAGGCGGAAACGCCACTCATGTGCAGGGGGCTACATAAATGTAAAAAGATTAATGAGAAAAGAGTGAGGAGTACAAATTAGTTAGAAAGGAACAATAGAAAGCTGAGAAAGCAGGTGCGATGACAGATACATAGGTGGAGAGAAAGGGAAGGTTATACGGGGTGGGGAGAGAGATAGAGTCCAGTGGTTAGTAGATGAGTATTGACTTTGCATTTAAATTTCTGGAGGTTGTAGCCGTCAGGAAAGCAAGAATACGGGAGCGAGTTCCACAGGCGGGAAGTGCGAGAGAAGAAGCTGAAGGAGTAGAATTGTCGTCTACATTTGGATAGCCTGACTGTGAATGGGTGGGACCCAGATGCCAGTCTGGTTGCACGAGTAAACACCTGTTGAGGAGGCATCAGTGACTTAAGTTCGTCCGAGCAGAAGCCATGAAAGTATTTATAGAACAGACAAAGGGAGGCCACCTTTCGACGATGGGGAAGTGGCTGCAGTCGAGCCGCCAGATCAGTACATATGCCTGGATTCGTAATCGGAGGCCACAATTAAACAATCTAAGGTAGGCATATGATACAGTGCTGATAGCAGACACAGAAAGGAAACTACAAGACCTCCTACAGAAGGTTGCAGAAGAAAGTAACAAGAAAGGATTAGAAATAAAATGCACGAAAACCGAATCTATCAGTAAAAAGGGCAGCCCAAAATGCTAAATGCAGGCGGGGGATACTAAAATCAAGCAGGTACAAAAATTTAAATACCTGGGAAGCGTTATAACAGAAGACGGAATGTGCGACACATAGATCCAAAGGCGAATTGGTATGGCGAAGGAAGCATTCCAGAAGTTGAGTAAAGTATTAAGAAACAGGACAATTTCGCGAGAAACAAGGAAGAGAGTACTGGATTGCTACGTGGTGTTCGTCCTTCAATATGGCAGTGAATGCTGGACAATATCATCAAAGATGAAGGAAAAACTTGAAGCAACTGAAATGTGGTTCTACAGAAGGATGCTGCGAATATCAAGGATCGAGCATGTGAGGATTGATGAGGTTTTGGAAAGGATGGAAACAAAAAGGAAATTAATGCTGAGCATCAGGAAGAGACAGCTGAAATTCCTGGGACACGCATTGAGGAAGGAGAGCTTGGAGAGTCTGATACTAACAGGCCAGATAGAGGGAAAAACATGGGAAAACTACGAATAGCATATTTGAAGGAACTAAGCAGGTGGATGACAGAACGAGGATTGCATGGTGTAACAGGAGAAGGCTTGCTCAGAGCCACCAGGGATAGGGAAATTGGAAGGCCATGGTCGTCTACGTCCCGAAGGGAAAAGGCACATAGAAGAAGAAGTGTTACGTAGAATGTTTTCCATGACCATGAAAGGCTATTATTATTATTATTAATATTATTTGGATTAGCCAAACAAATAGATTTTAGAAGGTTTCTGTCTGAATTTTTGGGATAAATAGTTAATATTTACATTATTTACAAAATACTATCTATGATGATATCGCAGTTGTGAGTTCAATTTCTGAGCTAGGCAGTGTTTTTGCTATTATTAAATACTTTATAATTAAAGAAAATCAGACATTACATTTTTACTGTTCTCGTAGATCGGTAGAGATGGAAAGATTCTATTACGATGTCTATATTAGAATCCTAACACTTCCGTCTTTATTTTGACATTCTTAGTGTTTTTTCTATTATTAAATACTTTATAATTAAAGAAAATCAGACATTACATTTTTACTGTTCTCGTAGATCGGTAGAGATGGAAAGATTCTATTACGATGTCTATATTAGGATCCTAACACTTCCGTATTTATTTTGACATTCTTAGTGTTTTTTCTATAATCAAATACTTTATAATTAAAGAAAATCAGACATTATATTTTTACTGTTCTCGTAGATCGGTAGAGATGGAAAGATTCTATTACGATGTCTATATTAGGATCCTAACACTTCCGTCTTTATTTTGACATTCTTAGTGTTTTTTCTATTATTAAAAACTTTATAATTAAAGAAAATCAGACATTACATTTTTACTGTTCTCGTAGATCGGTAGAGATGGAAAGATTCTATTACGATGTCTATATTAGGATCCTAACACTTACGTATTTATTTTGACATTCTTAGTGTTTTTCTATTATTAAATACTTTATAATTAAAGAAAATCAGACATTACATTTTTACTGTTCTCGTAGATCGGTAGAGATGGAAAGATTCTATTACGATGTCTATATTAGGATCCTAACACTTACGTATTTATTTTGACATTCTTAGTGTTTTTCTATTATTAAATACTTTATAATTAAAGAAAATCAGACATTACATTTTTAATGTTCTCGTAGATCGGTAGAGATGGAAAGATTCTATTACGATGTCTATATTAGGATCCTAACACTTCCGTATTTATTTTGACATTCTTAGTGTTTTTCTATTATTAAATACTTTATAATTAAAGAAAATCAGACATTACATTTTTAATGTTCTCGTAGATCGGTAGAGATGGAAAGATTCTATTACGATGTCTATATTAGGATCCTAACACTTACGTATTTATTTTGACATTCTTAGTGTTTTTTCTATTCTTAAATACTTTATAATTAAAGAAAATCAGACATTACATTTTTACTGTTCTCGTAGATCGGTAGAGATGGAAAGATTCTATTACGATGTCATTATTAGGATCCTAACACTTACGTATTTATTTTGACATTCTTAGTGTTTTTCTATTATTAAATACTTTATAATTAAAGAAAATCAGACATTACATTTTTACTGTTCTCGTAGATCGGTAGAGATGGAAAGATTCTATTACGATGTCTATATTAGGATCCTAACACTTACGTATTTATTTTGACATTCTTAGTGTTTTTCTATTATTAAATACTTTATAATTAAAGAAAATCAGACATTACATTTTTACTGTTCTCGTAGATCGGTAGAGATGGAAAGATTCTATTACGATGTCTATATTAGGATCCTAACACTTACGTATTTATTTTGACATTCTTAGTGTTTTTCTATTATTAAATACTTTATAATTAAAGAAAATCAGACATTACATTTTTACTGTTCTCGTAGATCGGTAGAGATGGAAAGATTCTATTACGATGTCTATATTAGGATCCTAACACTTCCGTATTTATTTTGACATTCTTAGTGTTTTTCTATTATTAAATACTTTATAATTAAAGAAAATCAGACATTACATTTTTACTGTTCTCGTAGATCGGTAGAGATGGAAAGATTCTATTACGATGTCTATATTAGGATCCTAACACTTACGTATTTATTTTGACATTCTTAGTGTTTTTCTATTATTAAATACTTTATAATTAAAGAAAATCAGACATTACATTTTTACTGTTCTCGTAGATCGGTAGAGATGGAAAGATTCTATTACGATGTCTATATTAGGATCCTAACACTTACGTATTTATTTTGACATTCTTAGTGTTTTTCTATTATTAAATACTTTATAATTAAAGAAAATCAGACATTACATTTTTAATGTTCTCGTAGATCGGTAGAGATGGAAAGATTCTATTACGATGTCTATAATAGGATCCTAACATTTCCGTATTTATTTTGACATTCTTAGTGTTTTTCTATTATTAAATACTTTATAATTAAAGAAAATCAGACATTACATTTTTACTGTTCTCGTAGATCGGTAGAGATGGAAAGATTCTATTACGATGTCTATATTAGGATCCTAACACTTACTATTTATTTTGACATTCTTAGTGTTTTTTCTATAATTAAATACTTTATAATTAAAGAAAATCAGACATTACATTTTTAATGTTCTCGTAGATCGGTAGAGATGGAAAGATTCTATTACGATGTCTATATTAGGATCCTAACACTTACGTATTTATTTTGACATTCTTAGTGTTTTTCTATTATTAAATACTTTATAATTAAAGAAAATCAGACATTACATTTTTAATGTTCTCGTAGATCGGTAGAGATGGAAAGATTCTATTACGATGTCTATATTAGGATCCTAACACTTACGTATTTATTTTGACATTCTTAGTGTTTTTCTATTATTAAATACTTTATAATTAAAGAAAATCAGACATTACATTTTTAATGTTCTCGTAGATCGGTAGAGATGGAAAGATTCTATTACGATGTCTATATTAGGATCCTAACACTTCCGTATTTATTTTGACATTCTTAGTGTTTTTCTATTATTAAATACTTTATAATTAAAGAAAATCAGACATTACATTTTTACTGTTCTTGTAGATCGGTAGAGATGGAAAGATTCTATTACGATGTCTATATTAGGATCCTAACACTTACGTATTTATTTTGACATTCTTAGTGTTCTTCTATTATTAAATACTTTATAATTAAAGAAAAACTGACATTACATTTTTAATGTTCTCGTAGATCGGTAGAGATGGAAAGATTCTATTACGATGTCTATATTAGGATCCTAACACTTACGTATTTATTTTGACATTCTTAGTGTTTTTCTATTATTAAATACTTTATAATTAAAGAAAATCAGACATTACATTTTTACTGTTCTCGTAGATCGGTAGAGATGGAAAGATTCTATTACGATGTCTATATTAGGATCCTAACACTTCCGTATTTATTTTGACATTCTTAGTGTTTTTCTATTATTAAATACTTTATAATTAAAGAAAATCATACATTACATTTTTACTGTTCTCGTAGATCGGTAGAGATGGAAAGATTCTATTACGATGTCCATATTAGGATCCTAACAGTTACGTATTTATTTTGACATTCTTAGTGTTTTTTCTATTCTTAAATACTTTATAATTAAAGAAAATCAGACATTACATTTTTACTCTTCTCGTAGATCGGTAGAGATGGAAAGATTCTATTACGATGTCATTATTAGGATCCTAACACTTACGTATTTATTTTGACATTCTTAGTGTTTTTCTATTATTAAATACTTTATAATTAAAGAAAATCAGACATTACATTTTTACTGTTCTTGTAGATCGGTAGAGATGGAAAGATTCTATTACGATGTCTATATTAGGATCCTAACACTTACGTATTTATTTTGACATTCTTAGTGTTTTTCTATTATTAAATACTTTATAATTAAAGAAAATCAGACATTACATTTTTAATGTTCTCGTAGATCGGTAGAGATGGAAAGATTCTATTACGATGTCTATATTAGGATCCTAACACTTCCGTATTTATTTTGACATTCTTAGTGTTTTTCTATTATTAAATACTTTATAATTAAAGAAAATCAGACATTACATTTTTACTGTTCTCGTAGATCGGTAGAGATGGAAAGATTCTATTACGATATCTATATTAGGATCCTAACATTTACGTATTTATTTTGACATTCTTAGTGTTTTTCTATTATTAAATACTTTATAATTAAAGAAAATCAGACATTACATTTTTACTGTTCTCGTAGATCGGTAGAGATTGAAAGATTCTATTACGATGTCAATATTAGGATCCTAACACTTACGTATTTATTTTGACATTCTTAGTGTTCTTCTATTATTAAATACTTTATAATTAAAGAAAAACTGACATTACATTTTTAATGTTCTCGTAGATCGGTAGAGATGGAAAGATTCTATTACGATGTCTATATTAGGATCCTAACACTTACGTATTTATTTTGACATTCTTAGTGTTTTTCTATTATTAAATACTTTATAATTAAAGAAAATCAGACATTACATTTTTACTGTTCTCGTAGATCGGTAGAGATGGAAAGATTCTATTACGATGTCTATATTAGGATCCTAACACTTCCGTATTTATTTTGACATTCTTAGTGTTTTTTCTATTCTTAAATACTTTATAATTAAAGAAAATCAGACATTACATTTTTACTCTTCTCGTAGATCGGTAGAGATGGAAAGATTCTATTACGATGTCATTATTAGGATCCTAACACTTACGTATTTATTTTGACATTCTTAGTGTTTTTCTATTATTAAATACTTTATAATTAAAGAAAATCAGACATTACATTTTTACTGTTCTCGTAGATCGGTAGAGATGGAAAGATTCTATTACGATGTCTATATTAAGATCCTAACACTTCCGTATTTATTTTGACATTCTTAGTGTTTTTCTATTATTAAATACTTTATAATTAAAGAAAATCAGACATTACATTTTTACTGTTCTCGTAGATCGGTAGAGATGGAAAGATTCTATTACGATGTCTATATTAGGATCCTAACACTTACGTATTTATTTTGACATTCTTAGTGTTTTTCTATTATTAAATACTTTATAATTAAAGAAAATCAGACATTACATTTTTACTGTTCTCGTAGATCGGTAGAGATGGAAAGATTCTATTACGATGTCTATATTAGGATCCTAACACTTCCGTATTTATTTTGACATTCTTAGTGTTTTTCTATTATTAAATACTTTATAATTAAAGAAAATCAGACATTACATTTTTACTGTTCTCGTAGATCGGTAGAGATGGAAAGATTCTATTACGATGTCTATATTAGGATCCTAACACTTACGTATTTATTTTGACATTCTTAGTGTTTTTCTATTATTAAATACTTTATAATTAAAGAAAATCAGACATTACATTTTTACTGTTCTCGTAGATCGGTAGAGATGGAAAGATTCTATTACGATGTCTATATTAGGATCCTAACACTTACGTATTTATTTTGACATTCTTAGTGTTTTTCTATTATTAAATACTTTATAATTAAAGAAAATCAGACATTACATTTTTAATGTTCTCGTAGATCGGTAGAGATGGAAAGATTCTATTACGATGTCTATAATAGGATCCTAACACTTCCGTATTTATTTTGACATTCTTAGTGTTTTTCTATTATTAAATACTTTATAATTAAAGAAAATCAGACATTACATTTTTACTGTTCTCGTAGATCGGTAGAGATGGAAAGATTCTATTACGATGTCTATATTAGGATCCTAACACTTACTATTTATTTTGACATTCTTAGTGTTTTTTCTATAATTAAATACTTTATAATTAAAGAAAATCAGACATTACATTTTTAATGTTCTCGTAGATCGGTAGAGATGGAAAGATTCTATTACGATGTCTATATTAGGATCCTAACACTTACGTATTTATTTTGACA
Source organism: Ascarosepion bandense (assembly GCA_037127315.1). Taxonomy (NCBI): domain Eukaryota; kingdom Metazoa; phylum Mollusca; class Cephalopoda; order Sepiida; family Sepiidae; genus Ascarosepion; species Ascarosepion bandense. The sequence goes on along the minus strand of JBBBDQ010001330.1, from coordinate 3,371,269 downwards.
TTCTTAGTGTTTTTCTATTATTAAATACTTTATAATTAAAGAAAATCAGACATTACATTTTTAATGTTCTCGTAGATCGGTAGAGATGGAAAGATTCTATTACGATGTCTATATTAGGATCCTAACACTTACGTATTTATTTTGACATTCTTAGTGTTTTTCTATTATTAAATACTTTATAATTAAAGAAAATCAGACATTACATTTTTAATGTTCTCGTAGATCGGTAGAGATGGAAAGATTCTATTACGATGTCTATATTAGGATCCTAACACTTCCGTATTTATTTTGACATTCTTAGTGTTTTTCTATTATTAAATACTTTATAATTAAAGAAAATCAGACATTACATTTTTACTGTTCTTGTAGATCGGTAGAGATGGAAAGATTCTATTACGATGTCTATATTAGGATCCTAACACTTACGTATTTATTTTGACATTCTTAGTGTTTTTCTATTATTAAATACTTTATAATTAAAGAAAATCAGACATTACATTTTTAATGTTCTCGTAGATCGGTAGAGATGGAAAGATTCTATTACGATGTCTATATTAGGATCCTAACACTTCCGTATTTATTTTGACATTCTTAGTGTTTTTCTATTATTAAATACTTTATAATTAAAGAAAATCAGACATTACATTTTTACTGTTCTCGTAGATCGGTAGAGATGGAAAGATTCTATTACGATGTCTATATTAGGATCCTAACACTTACGTATTTATTTTGACATTCTTAGTGTTTTTCTATTATTAAATACTTTATAATTAAAGAAAATCAGACATTACATTTTTACTGTTCTCGTAGATCGGTAGAGATGGAAAGATTCTATTACGATGTCTATATTAGGATCCTAACACTTACGTATTTATTTTGACATTCTTAGTGTTTTTCTATTATTAAATACTTTATAATTAAAGAAAATCAGACATTACATTTTTACTGTTCTCGTAGATCGGTAGAGATGGAAAGATTCTATTACGATGTCTATATTAGGATCCTAACACTTACGTATTTATTTTGACATTCTTAGTGTTTTTTCTATTATTAAATACTTTATAATTAAAGAAAATCAGACATTACATTTTTACTGTTCTCGTAGATCGGTAGAGATGAAAAGATTTTATTACGATGTCTATATTACGATCCTAACACTTCCGTATTTATTTTGACATTCTTAGTTTTCTTTCTATTATTAAATACTTTATAATTAAAGAAAATCAGACATTACATTTTTACTGTTCTTGTAGATCGGTAGAGATCGAAAGATTCTATTACGATGTCTATATTAGGATCCTAACACTTACGTATTTATTTTGACATTCTTAGTGTTTTTTCTATAATTAAATACTTTATAATTAAAGAAAATCAGACATTACATTTTTACTGTTCTCGTAGATCGGTAGAGATGGAAAGATTCTATTACGATGTCTATATTAGGATCCTAACACTTACGTATTTATTTTGACATTCTTAGTGTTTTTTCTATTATTAAATACTTCATAATTAAAGTAAATCGGACATTACATTTTTACTGTTCTCGTAGATCGGTAGAGATGGAAAGATTCTATTACGATGTCTATATTAGGATCCTAACACTTCCGTATTTATTTTGACATTCTTAGTGTTCTTTCTATTATTAAATACTTTATAATTAAAGAAAATCAGACATTACATTTTTACTGTTTTCGTAGATCGGTAGAGATGGAAAGATTCTATTACGATGTCTATATTAGGATCCTAACACTTACGTATTTATTTTGACATTCTTAGTGTTTTTCTATAATTAAATACTTTATAATTAAAGAAAATCAGACATTACATTTTTACTTTTCTCGTAGATCGGTAGAGATGGAAAGATTCTATTACGATGTCTATTTTAGGATCCTAACACTTCCGTATGTATTTTGACATTCTTAGTGTTTTTCTATTATTAAATACTTTATAATTAAAGAAAATCAGACATTACATTTTTAATGTTCTCGTAGATCGGTAGAGATGGAAAGATTCTATTACGATGTCTATATTAGAATCCTAACACTTACGTATTTATTTTGACATTCTTAGTGTTTTTTCTATAATTAAATACTTTATAATTAAAGAAAATCAGACATTACATTTTTACTGTTCTCGTAGGTCGGTAGAGATGGAAAGATTCTATTACGATGTCTATATTAGGATCCTAAAACTTACGTATTTATTTTGACATTCTTAGTGTTTTTCTATTATTAAATACTTTATAATTAAAGAAAATCAGACATTACATTTTTACTGTTCTCGTAGATCGGTAGAGATGAAAAGATTTTATTACGATGTCTATATTACGATCCTAACACTTCCGTATTTATTTTTGACATTCTTAGTGTTCTTTCTAGTATTAAATACTTTATAATTAAAGAAAATCAGACATTACATTTTTACTCTTCTTGTAGATCGGTAGAGATCGAAAGATTCTATTACGATGTCTATATTAGGATCCTAACACTTACGTATTTATTTTGACAGTCTTAGTGTTTTTTCTATAATTAAATACTTTATAATTAAAGAAAATCAAACATTACATTTTTACTGTTCTCGTAGATCGGTAGAGATGGAAAGATTCTATTACGATGTCTATATTAGGATCCTAACACTTACGTATTTATTTTGACATTCTTAGTGTTTTTTCTATAATTAAATACTTTATAATTAAAGAAAATCAGACATTACATTTTTACTGTTCTCGTAGATCGGTAGAGATGGAAAGATTCTATTACGATGTCTATATTAGGATCCTAACACTTACGTATTTATTTTGACATTCTTAGTGTTTTTCTATAATTAAATACTTTATAATTAAAGAAAATCAGACATTACATTTTTACTTTTCTCGTAGATCGGTAGAGATGGAAAGATTCTATTACGATGTCTATTTTAGGATCCTAACACTTCCGTATGTATTTTGACATTCTTAGTGTTTTTCTATTATTAAATACTTTATAATTAAAGAAAATCAGACATTACATTTTTACTGTTCTCGTAGATCGGTAGAGATGGAAAGATTCTATTACGATGTCTATATTAGGATCCTAACACTTCCGTATTTATTTTGACATTCTTAGTGTTCTTTCTATTATTAAATACTTTATAATTAAAGAAAATCAGACATTACATTTTTACTGTTCTCGTAGATCGGTAGAGATGGAAAGATTCTATTACGATGTCTATATTAGGATCCTAACACTTACGTATTTATTTTGACATTCTTAGTGTTTTTCTATAATTAAATACTTTATAATTAAAGAAAATCAGACATTACATTTTTACTTTTCTCGTAGATCGGTAGAGATGGAAAGATTCTATTACGATGTCTATTTTAGGATCCTAACACTTCCGTATGTATTTTGACATTCTTAGTGTTTTTCTATTATTAAATACTTTATAATTAAAGAAAATCAGACATTACATTTTTACTGTTCTCGTAGATCGGTAGAGATGGAAAGATTCTATTACGATGTCTATATTAGGATCCTAACACTTACGTATTTATTTTGACATTCTTAGTGTTTTTCTATTATTAAATACTTTATAATTAAAGAAAATCAGACATTACATTTTTACTGTTCTCGTAGATCGGTAGAGATGGAAAGATTCTATTACGATGTCTATATTAGGATCCTAACACTTACGTATTTATTTTGACATTCTTAGTGTCTTTTCTATTGGCTAAATACTTATAATTAAAAGTGAACATTCCGTTTTACTGTCTCTGCTAGATCGGTAGAGATGAAAGATTCTATTACGATGTCTATATTGGGATCTACTGCTTGCATGCATTGTTTTAGAAAGAATTTCTTCAATTCATCTTTTCTATAATCAAATACTTTTGTATTCAGCGTCGAACATTACATTTTTTAAATGTTCGTAGATCAGTAGAGATGGAAAGATTCTATTACAGTGTCTGTAATGGGATCCTAAAACCTATGTTTATTTTGTGTTCCTAGTGTTTTTTCTGTGCTAATGCTTTATAATTAAAAGAAAATCAGACATTACAGTACTATACTGTTCTCATAGATCGATACAGGAATGGAAAGATTCTATTACGATGTCTATGTGTGGAGATCCTAACATACGTGTTATTTTGACATTCTTAGTGTTTTTCTATAATTAAATACTTTATAATTAAAGAAAATCAGACATTACATTTTTACTGTTTCTCGTAGATCGGTAGAGATGGAAAGATTCTATTACGATGTCTATATTAGGATCCTAACACTTACGTATTTTATTTTGACATTCTTAGTGTTTTTTCTATAATTAAATGCTTTGTATTAAAGAAAATCAGACATTACTTCTTTATTCTTGTAGATCGGTAGAGATGGAAAGATTCGTAGGTATATATATTGGGATCTAACACTTGCATGTTTATTTTGACATTCTTAGTGTTTTTCATAATTAAATACTTTATAATTAAAGTAAATCAGACATTACATTTTTACTGTTCTCGTAGATCGGTAGAGATGGAAAATTCTATTGATATATATTAGGATCTAACACTTACGTATTTATTTTGACATTCTTAGTGTTTTTTCTATAATTAAGTACTTTATAATTAAAGAAATCAGACATTACATTTTACTATTCCTAAATAGTCGAACAGAGATGGAAAAGATTCTATTGATGTCTATATTGGATCTAACACTTCCGTATTTATTTTGACATTCTTAGTGTTCTTTCTATTATTAAATGCTTTATAATTAAAAAAAATCAATTATTTTACTGTTCTCGTAGATCGAGGCCAGAGATGGAAGATTCTATTACGATGTCTATATTAGGATCCTAACGCACGCATATTTATTTTGACATTCTTAGTGTTTTCTGTTATTAAATACTTTATAATTAAAGAAAATCCAGACATTACATTTTTTACTGTTCTACTTCGAATCGGTAGAGATAGGAAAGATTCTATTACGATGTCTATATTGGGATCCTAACACTTACGTATTTATTTTGACATTCTTAGTACTGCAATCAAATACTTTATAATTAAAGAAAATCAAGTATTTACATTTTTAATGTTCTGTAGATCGGTAGAGATGGAAAGATTCTATTACGATGTCTATATTGGATCTAAAACCTGCGGCTATTTATTTGACATTCCTAGTGTTTTTTCTATTATTAATGCTTTATAATTAGAAAATCAGACATTACATTTTTACATTTCTCGTAGATCGGTAAGTGGAAAGATTCTATTACGATGTCTATATTAGGATCCTAACACTTACGTATTTATTTTGGCTTGTTCTAGTGTTTTTCTCGATAAATACTTTTATAGTCAAGTAAATCAGACATTACATTTTTATTCTCGTAGATCAGTGAGAGATGGAAAGATTCTATTACGATGTCTTATATTAGGATCTATTTCTTACGTATTTATTTTGACATTCTTGGTGTTTTCTATAATTAAATACTTTATAATTAAAGAAAATCAGACATTACCTTTTTATATTCTTGTAGATCGGTAGAGATGGAAAAAGTTATTACGATAATCTATATTAGGATCTAACACTTACGTATTTGTTTGACATTCTTAGTGTTTTTCTATAATTCGTACTTTATAATTAGAATAAATCAGACATTACCATTTTACTGTTCTCATAGATCGGTAGAATGGAAAATTCTATTGCGATGTCTATATTAGGATCTAACACTTACGTATTTATTTTGACATTCTTAGTGTTTTTTCTATAATTAAATACTTTATAATTAAAGAAATCTGAACGTTACATTTTTACTGTTCTCGTAGATCATGATAAAAATTGGAAAATTCTAATACGATGTCTATATTGAGATCCTAGCACTTCCCGTATTTATTTTGACATTCTTAGTGTTCTTTCTGTTATTAAATGCTTTATAATTAAAAGAAAATCAGACATTACATTTTTACTGTTCTTTCAATAAGATCGGTAGAGATGGAAAGATTCTATTGATGTCTATATTGGGATCCTAACACTTACGTATTTATTTTGACACATTCTTAGTGTTTTTCTATAATTAAATACTTAATTCAAAAATCAGACATTACATTTTTACTTTTCTCGTAGATCGGTAGAGATGGAAAGATTCTATTACGATGTCTATATTAGGATCCTAACACTTCCGTATGTATTTTGACATTCTTAGTGTTTTTCTGTTATTAAATACTTTATAATTAAAGAAAATCAGACATGACATTTTTACTGTTCTCGTAGATCGGTAGAGATGGAAAGATTCTATTACGATGTCTATATTAGGATCCTAACACTTCCGTATTTATTTTGACATTCTTAGTGTTTTTCTATAATTAAATACTTTATAATTAAAGAAAATCAGACATTAGATTTTTACTGTTCTCGTAGATCGGTAGAGATGGAAAGATTCTATTACGATGTCTATATTAGGATCCTAAAACCTACGTATTTATTTTGACATTCTTAGTGTTTTTTCTATTATTAAATACTTTATAATTAAAGAAAATCAGACATTACATTTTTACTGCTCTCGTAGATCGGTAGAGATGGAAAGATTCTATTACGATGTCTATATTAGGATCCTAACACTTACGTATTTATTTTGACATTCTTAGTGTTTTTTCTATAATTAAATACTTTATAATTAAAGAAAATCAGACATTACATTTTTACTGTTCTCGTAGATCGGTAGAGATGGAAAGATTCTATTACGATGTCTATATTAGGATCCTAACACTTACGTATTTATTTTGACATTCTTAGTGTTTTTTCTATAATTAAATACTTTATAATTAAAGAAAATCAGACATTACACTTTTACTGTTCTCGTAGATCGGTAGAGCTGGAAAGATTCTATTACGATGTCTATATTAGGATCCTAACACTTACGTATTTATTTTGACATTCTTAGTGTTTTTTCTATAATTAAATACTTTATAATTAAAGAAAATCAGACATTACATTTTTACTGTTCTCGTAGATCGGTAGAGATGGAAAGATTCTATTACGATGTCTATATTATGATCCTAACACTTACGTATTTATTTTGACATTCTTAGTGTTTTTCTATTATTAAATACTTTATAATTAAAGAAAATCAGACATTACATTTTTACTGTTCTCGTAGATCGGTAGAGATGGAAAGATTCTATTACGTTGTCTATATTTGGATCCTAACTCTTACGTATTTATTTTGACATTCTTAGTGTTTTTCTATTATTTAATCCGTTTAATTTGATTAAGAAAAACCTCACCGATCGTTTTTAATGTTCTCGTAGAATGTTTGAGATCGAAAGAGACAACATCGACGGCCTATATTAGGCTGATGACACATACACTGCCGTCCAAAATAGGCAAACCCAGTGTTTAAAAAAATGATGTATTTCATACTATTTTTTATTAGTTATTGGCAAATAAATCATTATAAATGAAAATAGAATGGTTCTTTTGTCAATACTGCACAATAACATGTGCATCACATGAAGTCATAAATATTTAACAATTACCTATATTGCAGTTTCATCAATGAAATAAAGAAGAAAATGTAGGTTTATTTGGATGAGTTCATCCTTGCTTCTTGCCTTGTAAAAGTTTGCAAAATTATAATAACAAAAGAACCATTCTATTTTCATTTGGCAATAAATACTAAAAATAGTATGAAGTACATCATTTCATAAAAAAAAAAACCGGGGTGGCCTAATAATTATGACCGGTAGTGTATGTATATATTTTGACATGTTTTCTCTGTTTTTCTTATTAAATCCGTTATAATCAATAATAATCAGACATTATATTTTTACTGTTCCCTTAGAACAATTGGGTAGGAAAGAGACGATATCGATGACTATATTAAGACTCTAGCAATCTTGTATTAATTTTGACAGGCTTTTTGTCTTTCTCTAGTATAAGTGATGCGGATCAGACATTACGTTTTTTTCTGTTCTTGAAGAACAATAGAGACAGCAAGAGACTATATTGGTGACTATATTAGAATCCTGATACTTTTTGTATTAAATTTGACATGCTTTGTGTATTTTTCATAAATCCGTTATAATTAAGGAAGGCCAGGCAATATATTTATACTTTTCTCGTAGGACGATTGAGAAGGAAAGAGACTATATCAATGACTATATTAGGGTCCTAATACTTTTGTATTAATTTTGACAGTTTTTTTTTGCTTTTCTCTTAATAAATCAGTTATAATTAAGGAAAATCAGATAATACGTCTTTAGTTTGTCTTAGTAAATCCGTTATAATTAAGGGAGATTAGATATTACGTTTTTAATGTCCTTGGCGAACGACCGAGAAGAAAAGCGACTAAATTCATGATTATATTAGGATCCTTAAACTTTTGTACTAATTTTGTCATGGTTTTTGTTTTTTTCTTGTTCAATAAAGGAGAACACACATTATTTTTTTTAATGTTCTTGTAGAACGATTGTAAATGAAAGAGATTATGTCGATATCCACTTTAGAATTCTAAGCAATTTTTAATAAATTTTGTTATGCTTTGTGTATTTTTACCATTAAATCCGTTATAATTAAAAAAAGAAACAGACATTACTTTGTTGTCGATAGGAAATTAAGAATTAAAATCAACCTTCTTCTTCACTTTTACAAAAATTCCCAATAATGTGTGAAATCCTGGTTTTTCTCAAATAGAAAAAGGATTGACCATGTGCTCAAAGGAAAAAAGTCGAAACTGGATTTCGCAAGTAGATATTAAATTGATTTTGACTAATAGAAGCGATCTGCACGTCTAAAAAGGACTTAGCGATCAAGTGCGAAAAATCTAGATCTCTATAAATGACTTTGGTCTTCGTCAGTTAGACAGTTAGGGGATGGAAGCAGCAGAGACGACAAGCTAAAATGTAACTGGAGAAGCTTCCAAGTGACCCTGACATTCGTCCTCTTTCCCCTTCTTTCTCGTGTGCTGATTCATTTTACTTTTTCTTCTCCATCTAAAGACATTCATACCGAACAAACGCTAATACATACATACGTACGTACGCGTAAACTCTTTCCAGCGAATTATTACTACGAACATTTCTTGATATCCTTAACTATCTAATTGAACACTAATTCCTACCAATTCTTATTATTCTTTCCTTTTAATAAATTTCTATTTTAAAATACAAAATATATATTTTATTCTTCCACACTAATTTACATATTCCAACCTGCTACCAACCTCCTGATGAAAATCTTCTGATAATCCGGATGATGATAACACTAATAATCTTCTGATAATTGTGAATAAAAATTGTAAGCTATAGGGAGTTTGGTTAAGTATGACACAAGGCCGAATTAATAAACATTAACCATCTTCCTACGGCTACAACTTCCTATGTTCTTATTGAGTAGAAAAAATACAATTAATGGTGGTTAGAGATATTTGAGTTCATTTTTATATTATTTGTTATGTCCAAAGTTTCTACGATGATGAAAGGTCAACATTTATTTTTTCTTTTACTTTGGCAAACAAATACTCTTCATGAATTTGACATGAATAAATAAATACTAAACTTGGTAAAACTTTACTCTTTTACTTAGCATAATTTGAAAACCAATGACAAATTGTCTTCCATTAACAATCTTATCAAACTGTTCTAAAACAAAGCCAGTGTTTTCTGTTACCCTTGGCGAAAATTGTTTCTAATTTTACAGTCGGGCGCACCCAGAGTCAAGTATTAAATTAACGGAGTTAATAAATGCTGACGACAAAAGAGAATATGAACATTATGTGGGTAATTAATTATTTGTGAGTTTTTATAGCAAAAGCTGAGTGTTTCTGCGATTTTTTCTTCACCAAACTCATTTCCTATCTTGTTATTACAGGTCCTGGGCATGACGGTAAATTGCATCTGGCAGCAAGGCCTCTGATTGGGAGGTTGTGAGAAGCATGGAACCACCTCTTAATTGCTGTTGTTCTCGGGTTCACCCTGACCGGAGTGGTAGCACTCGTTATGGTCCCAGGTATGGGCAAATAGTTAACCCTCAAATTGGGGTCAAAACACTATGAAAGTATAAAAGTAGACTTTTATAGAAATATATGCATAAAAATAGACTTTTATAGAAAAATATACATTTATGAAGGAAAAATATTACCAGCAATACATTTTTGAAGAAAAAATTATTATTATAACATATTTTTTAAGGAAATAAATTATTACTAGCAATATATTTTTGAATACTCGCACTTCCTGCCTGTGGAATTTCCTTCCATTTACTTGCTTCCCCAACAGCTACAATCTCCAAGAATTTAAATGTAAAGTCAATAGTCATCTCCTATCTCACTAACTTGCATCCTCTCTCTCTCTCTATCTTTCTTTCTCATGCACTCATCTCATTTCTGCTGTATTCTCAGCTCTCTCTTACCCGCTTCCTGACGCCCCCGTTATTATGTCACTCCTACTCATAACTTTCCTCCTATGTAACCCCCTGCAAAACAGTGGCAGTATAATGACTTGCTTGGGGCGATACGATTATAAAATAAAAGAAGTTTTGTAAAAAAAAAAAAAAAAAAAGAAATTAAAAAAAATTATCAAAGTCTGACTAAATCAACTTTCTCACTATAACCGAACATTAAAAAAGACCTTAAATCCCCACCTTTTTGGCATTAAATGACCCACAGAGGTGTTGATATGCCGTTAAACAAAGCTCAAACTCAAACTCAAAATCTGACTAAATCAATCTTCTCACTATAAGTGAAGCTTAAAAACAATACCTTTAAAACCCCACCTTTTTGGCATTAAATAACCCACAGAGGTGTTGATATGCCGTTAAACAAAGCTCAAACTCAAACTCAAAATCTGACTAAATCAATCTTCTCACTATAAGTGAAGCTTAAAAACAATACCTTTAAAACCCCACCTTTTTGGCATTAAATAACCCACAGAGGTGTTGATATGCCGTTAAACAAAGCTCAAACTCAAACTCAAAATCTGACTAAATCAATCTTCTCACTATAAGTGAAGCTTAAAAACAATACCTTTAAAACCCCACCTTTTTGGCATTAAATAACCCATAGAGGTGTTGATATGCCGTTAAACAAAACTCAAACTCAAACTCAAAATCTGACTAAATCAATCTTCTCACTATAAGTGAAGCTTAAAAACAATACATTTAAAATCCCACCTTTTTGGCATTAAATAACCCACAGAGGTGTTGATATGCCTTTAAACAAAACTCAAACTTAAACTCGTTGTTACATTAAAATTCAACATAATATTTTGCGTAAAAGCAAACAAAACTTAATAGATTTTCTAGTGAGAGAGCACTGTTATCGAAGTTTCATGCACAACTTAATTTTCAGGTGCTACCCAGTGACTGACCGTTACGCTTTACTGTTGCATTAAAAGCATTTAGAGTGGATAATATTGGGTCGGAACAAAACATCATTGCTGTTTTTGATGTGGGTGCTTTCTCTACGCCGAACATGTGATATCGTTTCACATATGACGAACATTTATAACATATATCAGTCAGTTAAGCGCCATACGTGAAACATGCTTGGGCGATCATGTCTCTTTCGAGTTATTTGCAGATTTTTCTGCAGTAGGTTGCCATTTCTTTCTGCAGTACACTGGTTGCTAACCAAGGCTATAGAACCCAATCTGTCCTGCTATTCAACCATGATAATACACACTTGGGCGATCAGGTTCCTTTCGATCTATGACTGACCAGGCAGAAGAATTTCCTGTTGTTGGTTGCCATTTCTTTCTTGAGTAGATTGATTGCGTTATAAACAAGCGTATGGTTGCCAAAAGAATTATGACAAACGCAGTTGTAAATTTATCTCGCTTTATTCAATAAATACAGACGAGTGGTTTATAAATTTGGTTATCCTTAATTCTTAGCCGGTTGGCGTCTAGATGTGTATGAATTTGTTTTAGGCTGACCGTCGGTAGTTGTATGCAATGTTCAGGATGATATGTGTGGTTTTCCAAGGCGGTTGTCCTTAGTGAGAAGGGGGCGGAAGGTTGTGAGAAGAGGAAAGCGAATGAATAGGTGCCACTCGAAGAGTGGAGTAGGTAATCGGTAACTCTGTGACGTTCTCTCTTTCTTTCCGGAGCAATAATCGTGACATTGAAAAGTTGTTCTTTCTTTCTTCTTTGCCGACAATATGTGAAAAAGAAGGGTAAGGACTTGACGTGATGGTGAGTGAGAATGGTAATGCAGGGGATGTTGCTGACCAGCCAGCCGGTGGGTTAAGTCCACAGTGAGTCGTAGCAGCCTGTAAGTCCTCTTTTAAATTTAATTTCCTTAGCGATTTCTATAGCAAAATTGAATTTCACATAGGCTTGTTAGATTCCTCAGGTTTTGTCTCTGTATATGCTTTCCAGGGTTCTCATTCGGCGATAAATAATTTCACATATATGTGTAATGAAAAGAAGAAATTTGTCGTGTTAATTTCCGATCCAACTGTGCGGACGTAGGCAAGAACATAACACTTCCATTTGTGAACCAATCAAACAACAGTATTTAGCAAGTGAAACTCGGAGCCTGTATTAATGTGTTTCTGAGACAGAATGTAGAAATCCAATTCGGAGCCAAAATTGTATGCGTGCTAAGCAGATTTTGAGTGTTTTTAGTAAGTGACTCTAAATCAGAGGAGACATAATATTCAGTTTTATAACAGTTGCCAACCAAGGCTATAGAACGCAACCTGTCCTGCTATTTATCAGTCAGTCAGTTAAGTACCATACGAAATACACGATTGGGCGACCATGTTTCTTTTGATCCATGACTGACTACGCAGAAGATTTTCCCTTAGTAGGTTTTTAGCTTATTTTTTTTTATCTCGTTTAATTATTTTATTATTGATTTATATATATATATATATATATATATATATATATATATATATATATATATATAGATATGTTTATATGTTTATTGATTTATTTTTAATGCCTTTCATTACCCCAAAATAAAAATAAAAAACTACAAGTAGAGAGAGAGAGAGAGAGAGAGAGAGAGAGAGAGAGAGAGAGAGAGAGAGAGAGAGTTGTCCCTTTAACTTAGCAGAGTTATTCCTATTTGGAAGTTTCATGAAGGCACAATTGTGATGTCCTCACTCTTCAGGGCTTTTTTCTTCAGTAGATGACATTCTTCACATTAATCCCATTAACACTCTGTCTCTAGCTTTAAAAATGACCCACTGTTTTATAATTCCCCGAGATCATGGGAAATCACACATAATAAAGAAGAATACTATGCGATGAGTTATGATATGCCCACGTCTTGAAGGGACATGACATTAAAAACACGATCTAATACATTACCTTGAACGCCAGATGTAATTGACAAATACATCCGGCCGTAGGTAAGGTCAACAAAAGTGACAACCGGTTTAAAAGTCGATGGCCCGGCAAGAATACGGTTGACAGATACAGCCATAGACAAAAGTTGATGTAATTAATAGATAATGAATATATATGCACCTTGGTTCCCCCTTACTGGAACGGCATTGGCTGGTGTCAGCCATAAATTTAGACTAAAGCGAGGACGTCCAGAGATCCAGAGATCTTTCACCAGAGATTTACAGGTCTTCGACTAGAGATCTATAACTATTGATCTACATCTACTGACTACGCCTACGTCTCAGGATACTGCATACGACGAGTACTGTCTATTACGTATACGTACTAGATTGTTCTACCCGGTCATATTCACCTTAACCACTTATCTACCTCGAATGATATATATATATATATATATATATTTCCGGGACCTCGGGTGCCTCTGCTATTCACCTCGAGGTTCTTGACAAAATCCTACGGAGAATCTGTAATGTGATCGATACCGACTTGGCAGCTCGGCTGCAGTCGCTCTCTCACCGGCGTGACGTGGCTTCCTGGTGCCTCTTCTACAAATACTTTCACGGCTTCTGCTCCAATGAACTTAGCTCACTGATGCCTCCTATGTATGAATTTACACGAGCTACTAGACTAGCAACTAGGTCCCACCATTCCTACTCTAACAGCTGTTTTTCTTGCGCTTCCCGCCTGTAGAATTCCCTTCCGTATACTTGCTTTCCCAACAGCTACAATATCCAGGAATTTAAATGTAAGGTCAAGAGATATCTGTCTCACTAACTCGTATCGTTTATCTCAAGCTCTTTTATCCATCCACTCCACCCCACCCCATTACACCGGTGTTCTCAGCCGTCTATTACCCCTCTCCTGACATCCCTTGTTACCTGCCCCTCTTTCTCATCACTTTCCTCTATGTAACCCCCTTCGCAACAGTGGCAGTAAAACTGCCTTTCTTGGGGTGAAATGATTAAAATAAAAAATCAACAAATGGCAAGTGAAGTTGACAGATATATCCAGCTGTCGTGCAACGAAAAAGAACAAGCGACAATCGACATGAAAAGCGATGGACCGCTGAGTGTGATTGACAAATACATCCGTCTGTAGATAAAGTCAGCAAAGAGACAGAGAAGATTCCGACTCCCGGTGGCCCCTTCGTGTGCGCGAACTCTCTCCGACTGCTCTACTGCTCTACACAAGCGTCACCAAGGAAAAATAAAAATATAAGATTATATTTTTGTATATACATGTTCCTAGTTTTTTGTCCAGATTCAGCAGCAGTATATAACAACGAAATATATACGCTTATCTTTTTTTGTTCACACACACACACACACACACACACACACACACACACACACACACTCTCTCTCTCTCTCTCTCTCTTTCTCTCTCTCTCTCTCTCTCTCTTGATATATCTATCTATATACATAGAGAAAGATATAGCGAAAGAAATAAATAAAGGAGAGAATGGGAGAGAGAGAGAGAGAAGTGGGAGGAGAATGAGATCAAGAGGTTGGAAAATAATGAGTCGTAGTGGTAGGAGGCAATGATTGGGGAAAGGCGAATGAGAGTTGTAAAGAGAGAGGTTGGGAGAAAAATCGAGTGGGAGGTGAACAGGTAATGCTAGAGAAAGTCGGAAAGAGAACAAGAGAGAAAAACAGAGAACGGGAGAGAGAGAGAGAGAGGGGAGAGAGAGAGAGAGAACGGGCGGGAGAGAGAGAGAGAGTAGAAAGAGAAATTGAAGGAGAAAGAGAGAAATAAAATGTGTAAGTGTATGCGTGTGAGAGAGAGAGAGAGAAAAAGAGGAAGAGTCAGAGAGAGAGAGAGAGAAAGAGAGTGAGAAAGAGAGAGAGAAAGAGAGTAGTGGTGGGGATGGAATTCAGTCCCAATCCGATATTGTCTTGATCGATAATCTATCAAGGCTTCTGTAGGAAATTGTCCGTGAAACTCCACATTCACATGGCTTTTCGACAAGAACATATTCTTTCTTTCTCTATTTTTTTTTTTATAAATCCCATTATAACTAACTTAAGCGATAAGGATCTTTTTTTTATCACAGAAAAATTATGAAGAATAAAGGAGAACGTAAAACTTCGTCTCTGAGATATCAGCGGGTTAACTTCCGGAAAGCCATAACAGCATGCCTTCAGTATGCTTGTCTTCCAAGAAAATTTCAGGAAAGATTTACAAGCAGATATTTTTTTCTTTAAATGTTTACATTCGTCTTTGATGTTGATTTGATGGTTTCATTTTTATTCGCATGTATTTTTGTTTCTTTCTTGTTTTTTTTCTCGTCTGCAATCCCGTTGATTTACTGCAAATCCCATTCTGGCTATGACAGGAACTTCTTAAACGGCTTCTCGCTCATGCGCGTTGATGCAGGACGTTGGTGGATATGATACAACTTTTCATGTGGATTGAGGCAAAATTATTTTTTGTTGAAAATTAAAAATTGTGATTAAAAAAAAAATGGAAAAATGAAAAGCCAATAAAGAACCGCTTCCATGATGAGAAGCAAAATAAAAAAAAACTGAATAATTTATTAAGCGAAATGGAAAGAAAGAAGGACGTAAAATGCATAACGAGGAGAAGAAAAAATCATGGAGGATTTGAAAGAAAATCTAAAAAGAAATAAAAAAGAAATGTTCATAATACAAAGAGATATTCAAAAGATGTTCTAGAATTTTCCATCCACATATCGACTTCCATTTCATCAAAATTATTTTTTAAAAAATTCATGTTTATTCTTCAGGAACTGTAGAAACAGCTATCAAACATGGGTGCACAGCTATACCAATTTGTAATATGAAAAAAGTCTATTTAAAAAATATTTCTACGACAAAATCATTTAACTAAAAACCTGGATTTGTTACTTTATATAATTAAGCGAAAAGCCCATAAAATCCATGTATGTGTTGAAAGAATTGTAACATTTATCGTCTGATGAAGACAACTTAGAAAAGCTGAAATACATATACACACTTGATAGAGTTTGCCATAATCAAGTAAAATAACAAAGAGAATTTGGTTATTCTAGTTTCATGTTATTTACCTCAAAAACCGCATATTTCTAAAATCTTCAAAGAGGCTAATTAAACAACAGATAAGATTAATTTTTCTTTATGAATTTTAGTTCTGTTACGAAGATGCATTTATATACAAAAATAATATTAATAATGTATAAAAAGTTATAGTAGGGGATTTTATTGAGTCCTACTTGTTACAAAAAAGTTTTAATTCATGAAGTAGTTGCTAAATAAAGAAATTAGGAATAGAACGTTTTAGAAGATTGTAGAATGGTCGAGTAAAATCGAGAGAATTCTAAATGATTATAGAAATATGCAAATTGGGTATTAGTCTCTATAAAAAAAAAGGTTTTGGGAAGAGAATAGTTAGTTGTTAAAAGGATTTGCTGACATTATCAACTCCAGTCCGATTCGTGGATCTGTGCATCCAGCCGAAAGGATCTCTACTAAAAGTTGCCGACCAACTAAAACCTGAAAGAGGACCTCCCCATGAAACTAAATGGGTAAATAAATATTTTTGACTCTTTCATTGACCACACTGGAAATTATTCTTTATATACACATTTTAGGATTTCCAAAAAGTATAGCACCTAAACTTCGCTATCTTAACTGGGTAAAGATACTTGACTCACTTCCTTCCCCTTCGTAACACTTACCCGTAACATTTTCCAGTAGTAAACTCTGCTTCTGTTTTGAATGCAAAAAATTGTAAATTTTGTATGTATCTTATCTTGTGTTTATCGTAAACTAGCAGTATAGCACAGCGTTGCTCGGGTGTAATGAAAACTTTAAAACTAATTCATGGTCCTGGTCCTTGGACGTTGGCACGAAAGACTAAAAAGCAATAGTTGTTTCCAGTTAAGGCGAAACCGTAGACTTACATCAAATTCATTTTTCTTACAGTCTACGGTTTCGCTTTAACTGGAAACAACTATTGCTTTTTAGTCTTTCGTGCCAACATCCAAAGAGTCTGAGCTCCAGGACCATGGATTAGTTTTAAAGCTTTCATTACACCCGAGCAACGCCGGGCTAGTAAGTTATAAAAGGGGTTATAAAAGAAGAGAATCAAACTGAGTATAGAAACAACATTTTATATATACACATATATCAATTAAGATTTTTTTTACAAATAATATAATGTCATTTGGATGAGTTCAAAGGACGTTAAAATGTTCATAGCAATAAATGCTGAAAAGAGAGTTTGTGCGTAAATATGCGGAAGCGTTTGTCAGTTAGAAATGTCTTTGCTCGTGTAAGTAGCTCAGGGGACAGCGAAGAAGAAGGTGAGAGTGAAAGGCGAGTCGAGCATAGTGGATCGCTTGACGAGGTCAAGGGACGTGCTAATTATGCTCGTAACTTTCTTAACTTTGGTGATGCTTTTTGTGTCAGCTTTTTAATTCGTCTTTGTGGGTCACAGCAGGTCATTTGGGAATTCACACCCGTATTTAAATTTGGGATTCCCATTGGAGAATAAATAATTGATACTTATTAATTTTTGATTTTCTGCCGGAACATATGCGTGGAGCCGGGTGCGCACAGACCAGTTTTGGTCATTTGCTTTCTAGATTTCAGAGGGCAAACATACGGTCCCACGCTTTGCTTGGTATCACCACAAATCTGACCTCTAGTGCTCATCGAAAAATAATATACAGATAGCAATACATATGTTTCAAACAAGAAAAAAAGTGTACTAATAGTGTACTAATACCCCGATGATAGAGTTTGCCTTGAATAAGTAAATGAAGAGATTGTATATTCCAGTTTCACACGATTTATTCCAAAGACCGACTATTTCTGAAATCTTAAAGACGGCTAATCAAAGAATAGACATGATTAGATGTTACTTTAGGAAGCTTCCACCCGAAAATTTTACACGTATTCAACCAGGATTCGAATATGAGGCTGTTATCTGGATCCTAAACTAGCAGATGAAATCGACTTATTGCAATAAAGAAGATAGTACTGGATTGCTATGTGTTGTCAGTTCTTCAATATGGCAGTGAATAGATGAAGGAAAAACTTGAAGCAACTGAAATGTGGTTCTACAGAAGGATGCTGCGAATATCATGGGTCGAGCCTGTGAACAATGATGAGGTTTTGGAATTGATGGAAACGAAAAGGAAATTAATACTGAGCATGAGGAAGAGACAGCTGAAGTTCCTGGGACATGCAATGAGGAAGGAGGGCTTGGAGAACATGATACTAACAGGCCAGATAGAGGGGAAAAGAGACAGGGGAAAGCAGCGTATGACATATTTGAAAGACTTAATCAGGTGGATGATGGAACGGCGGTTGCATGGTGTAACAGGAGAAAGCATGCTAAGAGCCACCAGGGATAGGGTGACTTGGGAAGCCATTATTGCCTACGTCCTGAAGGGACAGGGCACATAGAAGAAAGAGATCTAGGAGAGGTGTCTCAGTTTAGTTACGCGCGAAACCAAGTTGCCATCCTTTCAGTCAAAAGTAAAAGAACAAATAGTCTTGGATATTCTAGTTCCACGTCATTTTTTTTTTTTTTTTTTTTTTTTTTTTTTTTTTTTTTTTTTTTTTTTTTAATCTCATATTCATGGAATCATCAAGGAGGCTAATGAAAGAATAGATAAGATTAAATGTTTCTTTATGAATCTTAGTCCCAAAAAGTTAAAAAAAAACTTTTCTACGCCTATTTAATCATCCGAGTTCGAATTCCAGCTGAATTCATTGCCTTCACTTACGCGCAAATACCCCTGGGAAAGGTATTAATCCGTCTATTCCTTCCAGTTATGGGTTAAATAACAGGACAGATTGGGTTCTATAGCCTTTGGTCGGCAACCAGCCTACCGCAGAAAGCAATGGCAACCTACTGCGGGATAATCTTCTGCCCAGTCAGTCATGTCTCTTTCGAGACATGATCGCCCAAGCGTGTATCACGTATGGCACTTAACTGACTGACTCATCATTTTACAGTTGAAATAGCTAGATGTAACCGTAAGGTCTATGTCCATCGTTTCTTTATTCGCACTTCTCGCCCGTGGAACACTCTCCCGGTTTCTTGTTTTCCTGCACCTACAATCTTCCGAAATTTAAATATAACGTCAATCTCCATCTTTTGTCTTCCTAAATCATGTTCCTACATTGTCTTTTTCTTCCCACTGAAGCATTCTCATTCTCTTTCAGTCAGTTAAGTGCCATACATGATACACGCCTTGAGCAATCATGTCTCGAAAGAGACATGACTGACTGGGCAGAAGATTATCCAGCAGTAGGTTGCCATTGCTTTCTGCGCTAGACTGGTTGCCAACCAAGGCTATAGAACCCAATCTATCCTGTTATTTAACTCATAGCTGGAGAAAGAAGAGATAGATTATATTACATTATTATATTAAGTATATTAATGGGGGATTAGCTTATTACTTCGTAACAATATAAAACCGATCCCCCACTTTATGCCCAGTACTATTATATTCAGTCAGTCATTTAAGTGCCATACGTGATACACGCTTAGGCAATCATGTCTCTTTCGAGACATGACTGACTGGGCAGAAGATTATCCCGCAGTAGTTTGCCATTACTTTCTGCGGTAGACTGGTTGCCAGCCAAGGCTATAAAACCCAATCTATCCTATTATTTAGCCCATAACTGGAGGGAAGAGACGGATTAATACCTTTCCCAAGGGTATTTGTGCGTAAGTGAATGCAAGGAATTCAACTGGAATTCGAACTCGGCTCCCTGATTTCTCGTTCCGAGAATTTAGCAGAAATTGTACTATCCACTGCACCACAACGCACATTCTCTTTCACTCCCAGTAAAACCCTTTGCGTCCTAGTGGCATTATTGCCTTGCTTTGAGTGAAATGATTTTAAAAACAGTAATAATAGTGTGTTGCGTATTTATAAAATTAGTTGAACTTTCACCTTATGTAGATTGAATTTAGCAGAAATTGTACTATTTTATAAGTTTTTGAAATACCAATCCGACGAAAAATGTTTTTGGCACAACAATTCTCGTAGGCGTAAGAACACATGAAATGGAAGAAAAAAAAAAGGAAGCCTGTGGCATGATCAAAGGCAAAGTTCACATTAGGTGACTAATGGACTTTTATTGTCATGGTTTGCGCAAATTGGGCCTGGTGTTCTGTGATCGCATTTAAAGTCGTAGAAGCGTAATAGCTTGGGCTGCATAATTACACCTCCTTTTTCTCATGTACGTCATGCCTGGTGCAAAACCTTTTTTTAAATCAATTCTCTCCAAGCAGGTCGATAATGACACTAAGACGCAAGGGGTTGTTCGGATTAAAAGATAATCAAAATACTCTCGAAGAAACCGGAAATCCAACCCTAAACCGGAAAGAAGAGATAAAACTCTATTCCTGTTCAAGGGACAGGGGAAGGAGTGGAAATCGGACTATAGGATAACCTATTTACACCTATTGAGGGAAATCTAAACTTATTTGTAAATGGAACTTTGTGTGTGTGAGTGTCTGTGTGTGTGTGAGTGTCTGTGTGTGTGCGTGTGTCTGTGTGTGTGTGTGTGTATATCCGTTACCTATAGACTCCGAAACGGCTGAACCGATTTTCTTGAAAATTTACACAGTTGTACTATAAGCGTCTGCAAGTGTTCTTAGCTAAGTTTTGTGTCGCGGTACCCCCGATAAATATCGAAAATCGATAATCGAAAAAATCGGGTTATAGAAGGAGTGGTCCTATTTTAATCAAATTTGATACACTCATAGACAAAGACATAAGAAACGATTTTCAAAAGTTTCAGAGTTGCAGTTCTTACAATAGTGCAGAAAATCGATAATATATATATATATATATATATATATATATATATATATATATATATAAAAGGCAAGATGTTTGTGTGTGTGTCTGTTTATATGTCTGTATGTCCTTTATACACAATTTTTATCCGATTCTCACCAAACTTCACACAAATATTCTTTAAGCTGAGTCTGAGCTCCAGGACCATGGATTACTTTTAAAGCTTTTATTACACCCGAGCAACGCCAGGCTATACTGCTAGTGTATATATATATATATATATATATATATATATATATATATTGTTGGAATAATATTCCTTGTCCAAAGAAACACTATTTTTAAGAAAGTGCTCAATACAAAAGTAGAGCTAATAATATTATTTATTCATAAATTATAACATGGATATGTTACAATATCACTACAAAAGTAGCCATTTTGTTTCAAGACTTTCGTGGCTTGTCAAGTGATGTGATAGTTCAACACGAAAGTGTTGAAACAAAATGGATACTTTTGTAGTGATATTGTAATCCATGTTATAATTTATGAATAAATAATATATATATATATATATATATATATATATATATATATATATATATATTCTAATTGTAAACGAGTTATTACGTCATTACGCGACCTCGGTTTCTACCATGAGTGTTGTCTTCAGGCGATTCTTAATAACTGATTTTAGCGTTTACCGTCTTTTTTGTTAAGAACGCTCACGTAACGGTGTTAGTTTTGAACGCTCACGTCGCAGGGAATTTTTTAATAACGTTTTCATCCATGGTTGTATATAACCTAATAGGTATTTGTTAGTATGGTTACACTTAGTCATAATTTTTGTTCTTTCATTCAGTAGTTTATTTTTGTTTGGGAATAGCATAATCTCTAACTTATCTTCTTGGCACAGTTTACATATTTTGCCACCGTTGGCTGTTTTCACTATACTCCACGTTATAATTTCTTGCAATTTTAAAAATTGCGCATTCAAAAATTCCCTGCCACGTGAGCGTTTAAAAAAAAAACTTTCTCATTTTCTATTTCTTGTGTATCTTTTACCTCGTTTAAAAAAAAAAAAAAAATTAAAATAAATAAAATAAAAAATAAAGGAAAGTGGTGTATTTTCTTTTAAATTTTCAACTTTCTTTATTATTATAGAGAGGATTGATCATGAAAATAACCAATATATATATGATATAAATCTATCGCTTATGTAGATGTTCGGGCGAGTTATATTGGTTTGAAATGGTAACGCCAACGAATATCCTCAGCATCCTTCTGTAGATCCACATTTCTGTTGCTTCAAGTCTCTTCATCTTTGAGAAGATTGTACAGCATCCACTGCTATACAGGAGGACAGATATCACGTAACTGTTTAGTACGATTTTCTTTGTTTCTAATTTTTTTCTCTTCCGTATTACTCAGCTTTTGGAAGGCATCATTTGGCTTCATTATTTTGCTAACAGCTATGCATACAGTTTTGCCAATGAAGCCAAATTGCAAATTTCGACATCGGGATGCCAAAATCAAACAAGGGCGGAAATGTAAATATCTGAGAAGTGCTTTAACAGTTGGCCAAAAGTGTGACACTGAAATCCGAAGGCGTATTGGGAAAGCAAATGATGCCTTCCAAAAGCTGAGTAATACGGAACAGAAAAAAATTAGAAACAAAGAAAATAGTACTAAGCAGTTACGTGATATCTGTCCTCCTGTATAGCAGTGAATGCTGTACAATCTTCTCAAAGATGAAGTTGGGTTTAATACTTGCTTTCCTTCACAATCTTCTGTAGGAGATTTTGTGGTTTTATTTCCTTGCCTAATACCAACATTGTGTCATCTGAACATTTTATATGGTTCAGATTGTGGCTGCCATTAACGAATCCTGATCGGACTTGTAATTCTCTCAGAATCGCCTAACTGTATAAGTCGAATAAATCTTACGCCCATTTCTATTTTTGCATATCGGTTGAACTTATTTTTTATCCATTGACACAAGCACAAAAATGAGGCTTAATTTCTCGGTAAAAATTGACTAAAAACCTTGTTCTTTTAGAATGCAAAAAAAAAAAAAAATGATAGCACAAAAACGAGGCTTAATTTCTCTATAAAAAAAGACTGAAAGCATTGTTTCTTTGTAATAAAAAAACATGCCACAAAAACGAGGCTTAATTTCTCTATAAAAAAAGACTGAAAGCATTGTTTCTATGTAATAAAAAAACATGCCACAAAAACGAGGCTTAATTTCTCGGTAAAAAAAGACAAAACATTGTTCCTTTGTAATAAAAAATATACCACAAAAACGAAGCTTAATTTCTCGGTAAAAAACACTGAAAGCATTGTTCCTTTGTAATAAAAAAATACCACAAAACGAGTTTTAATTTCTCGGTAAAAAAAAAGACAGAACGCATTGATTTTTGTAATAAAAAATATACCACAAAAACGAGGCTTAATTTCTCGGTAAAAAAACTAAAAGCATTGTTTCTTTGTCATAAAAAAATGTACCACAAAAACGAGGCTAAATTTCTCGGTAAAAAAAAGACTGAAAGAATTGTTCCTTTGTAATAAAAAAATACCACGAGGCTTAATTTCTCGGTTAAGTGTCTAAAGCTTTGTTCCCTTGGAATAAAAAATATATCTGCAAAAAAAAAAAACCCCCAAAAAACCAGGCCTAATTTCTCGATTA